>LPNX010299658.1:228642-314285 GCA_001517045.1 Pseudotsuga menziesii
CTTGTGAAAGCATACATGTATGGGATGGAGGGGCAATGGAATCAATCCTAAGTCAACTGAAGCCTTGCAACACATTGCATGTCTGAGCCTCAACAATCTACCTTTTAAATTGAACCAAAATACCAAAAGAAGTTTACTAATGGCTAGATTTGAGAAAGTTCTAGGTGTGAGTATTTAAGGGCTCATGGCTCTCAAATTTGCTATGTTTTGTACCAGTCCACAATTCAGTGAATCGATAGTCATGGGTAGAAAATTTAAGTTATTTAATGAAAACAATTAATGTGTATACCTCTATATCGAAACTATTTTCCATGTTGTTGCAAGACTCTACCCTCCTTTTTGTCTTACCAAAAGGCATGATAATTAGGAAGAAGACCTAAAATTATAGACTTCACCTTCAAAGAATTCATTGCAATCACATTCATAAGGAGTGATAAGAATATCACAACAATCCAACGTGTCAAATCTCAATTGATAGTGTCAATTAAATTCTTATATGGTAAATTTAATATAATACTTACTTATAGTTGTCTCTTACTCTTTGCATCTTGACACATTTGATATTTTATGGTTGTCTTTGCACCTTGACCTAATTGATATTATAATGTGAGGATGTGCATGCATAATAATCCTTAGTTATGACTATGAGATGAGGATTATAGAGAAGAGGATGTAAACATAGGTAATTTTAATATGTATTTTGGTGGTGACCGTTGAGGGCAATTGTTGTGAGAAACCACAAATGTATAAAAGGACGGAGGGAGATTACATCATGATCATGCCACCCACCAAATTGAAAGACTATTCTTGAGTCAACAATTGTTTTTTTTTTAATTTTATTAATAACCATTGTGCAGGTGCTTTGGTCCAAATGTTTTTTCTAACTCATTGTTTCTCTATATCGTGTACCCAATGACACCTCTCTATAGCATTGCATAAATAGACCTATGTACAGTTTGTGATCTTAGCTACATGCCATTATTTGTATTTGCATGACATTGAGTGTTGTTTATAGTTGTCATGAGTCCATGATATTCATGCAAGAAATGAAGTCTTGTAGAGGAGGACTCATCAAACTAGCCTTTTGAATTTCATTTTGATTAAAAAAGAGTGGACATTGGTAGCGAGGTTCACATCGGTAGTAGGAACAAAGTTTTGAGCTTGTTTTGGGCCTAGTAGTAGACTAGTAGTTGCTATTTGTTGTTATAGTCGTAGTCGTTGACACATTGCCACACTTTAGATTGCAGCCCCATTGGGAGTCAGAGTCACATCTTGATGGCTAGTGTCTCATAGTGATCAATCATTATTGGTCATCTTGCACAGCTAAGTAGTGAGTGCATGACATGAGTGAGTGAGTTATTATAATTTATCAAATTTCCAATATTTTGAATGATGATTTGAAATTTATAGCATAGGAAATTCAATATATCGAGAAATTTATATGGATGCGTAATTTCAAATGTTGCCCTTCTTTTGAAATGTTGACATAAATTATGCCCTTCTTAATTAGAAGGGTAAAATTTAGATTTTAATTTTTTTTTAACAGCATTTTTAACTTTACACTTCTAGGAAGGGCTAGAACCTTTTGGAAGGGCTCGAAAGGGTTCAATTTTAAACATTGCTCGCCACTGCTTCACGCCTACTTAATTCCAAAGAGGAACTTTCACATACCAAGCGAGTGTTTTCTCTGAATTTAAGTGGCCTATATAATCTTATTTTCAATGAATTTCAAAGTAGATGTCAAGAACTCAAGTCCTTTCCATGGATTTGTAAACTAAAACATTATTTGTTTTTTTGGGTGTAAATATAATTATTGTTGTTCTATGATAATAAAAATAATAATATTCATGGATTTGTAAACGAAAACATTAATTTTTTTGGGGGGTGTAAATATAATTATTGTTGTTCTATGATAATATACATAATAATAATGAATTTAAAGTTCCTAGTAATTAATTAGGTTTAAATTTATGTTAATCATTCTAGTAGCTTATGATTTAGAGTCTGAAACTTATCTCCCAATCACTTGAGGTGTTGATCTCTTGAGAATAATCTATGGTTTCGATTAGGTAGACCTATTTTTCTAAAGGAATTTTTTGTGTAATTCCATTCCATTTGTGTTGAAGTTATTTCCTCATTTTCAAGAAATAATAATAATCTATTTTTAAGATCACAGTCAAGCGAGACACCAATTTTGTTGTATGAGACCCCTTATTTGTGGGACAAGGAACCTCCTCTGTGCAATTATTTAACTGCTGAAGTCTACATAGGTGTACATACCCTACTCCCCTCCGGATTTGAACATGTGACCTCCTGGGAGGAAACACATGTTCTTAACCATTAGACCCACTCAAGCTATTACTCTAACAACTAAAGTTGGGGCTTAAAGATTGATATATTCATTCATGATATTTAACTTTTCTATTTTTTTCGAATAAATATTATGGGGAAATCCACTTGATGTGTCCCCACATTCATGAATGGCATCCCTAATAAACTTATCGACATAGATTAGTGTGACTATTAACCCAAAAGGATTCAACTTACAGGCACATAACTAGACAAATGCCCAACAACATTGACGACAATCAGTTGAACTAATTTTGAGTGTACAGGTTGACAACAATATTGCACCTAGAGAAGAGGCTTGATGCCAGCAAACACATCCACTAACATATGGAGTTGTAGAGACCTCACTGGATGTATCTAGTTGTGCACATCATGAATCAGGAAGGTGGTGACGTCGAATGCAAAATTTACCTCACCAATAATGCATAAAGGAGGTTTAACTTGATAGTGATAAGGAGAGGTCATCACTGCATTATACATATCATATTCTGCGATGTGATCAGGATTGTTAGAGATCGAGGAATCAAAATATTTACCTGAAACTTCGAGATGGGGTCGGGCTTCTACCTTTATTGCATATATAGAGCAGTTGAACCATCATTGAATTACATAGTTAAATCGAATATTGACATTGACGAGTCAATTGAATGGCCTTTCCTTATTGTATCTAATGTGCTTGGGATTTCGCAACATAGATGATGCCAAGCATATTACAACATTAAAATGGACAAAGTTACAAAAGACCATGTGGGACTAAGTTGGAATTATTAGATCAATTGATTTCCTTGAAATAGCTGAGAAGTGTTTGGAACAATTAGAATTCGAGTGGTAATATCATCTATTTTGATTCAGGTGGATTCCTTGCATGGTATATCTTGAAGTATGTGAATTGCAGAACCTATTTTCATGTGTCAATATAGTGGGGTGGAACTTTAAATGTCTGGTAACAATGGAGAGGATAGATGGTGACAGGATGTGTATTACCGAGACATCGACTGAAGGCTACACAATGTTGGTTGTGCTTGTATTTAGGGAAACATTGAAATTTGGGGTTTATCTGTTTGGAGTTGTTGACTTGTCACTATTGAAAGATAATACACACAAAGTTTAAATTATATTACATTGACAATCTTGTTGGGAAGCATGAATCACTATTGTATGAGGCGACTACCCACCGATTTTGTTGATATACTTTCATGTCCATATGTTTTATTTTGAGAATTAGAAGACAAGGTTGTCCCTCCCGAACAAGCATGTAAGACCTACCCAGCATTGAAGGAAAAGGGGTCACCTGTTATACTCATTGAGTATGAAGGGGAATAACGTGGCTTTCAAAAAATATAGAACATCAAGTAAACTCTTGAACTGCAAATGGTATTTTTTGCAAGTTTGATTGGAAAATTCAAAGTGGTTGATGGTATCATTCCTGTACATTTCAATTAGAAATTTAGATGATGCTACCAATGTGCTATTTTCTCAATTGATATGTACATGTAGAAAAATTGATTAAAAGTTTAGACAATATAACAAGTGAATTAAACCAAATCAAAAACTTTTTCCAGCGGTACCTTTTGAGTCTTGACCCATGAATATTTTGTCTAGTTAAAACACCACGTGGACAAGAGGATAACCATACGTTTATGATCATAAATTCATGCATGAGACTCATATGTACAAACTTGTAGTGGATGAAGGGAACGGTACACGAAAGAATGAACTTGAGATTTAATTATGTGGCACTTATATATATGACGCCCAAAAGATATCACATAACAACACATGCAGACATAGATTCCAGAGTTTAGTATTTATATTTTCCAAATGCTCTACACAAGTGGTAGTTCAATATTGGGCACATGATTTCATCACTTAAAACTTCCATGCTATTAAAAAACAGTCAAACTAATGGAATAGCATGCGCTGGACTTCTTTAAAAGTTTAAACTAATTTTAAAATTCAAGGTTACGGCAATAGGTATAGGGGGTACATCATTTTGTGGTCATCCTGAAAAGGAAGATCAAAACTAGTACAAGTTACATTTGGCAGTATATTTATAGAATGTACATATTCTTAACTCATTGTTGATCTCATCCAAGACAAGTCTGCTCAACCTGTGTATGTTCCAGATAATTTCTAGTTAAGTCTCCATGCAGAGAGGACTCTAATTTTAGCAAAATTATTTTATTGTTTTGGTTTTCACTTTAAGAGAAAGAGTTGCACCCTAATTCAAGTGGTGGTTTAAGTTGTTATCTATATCAGGGCACACCCCCTACTAAATAGGTTTGGTTTATTTTTTCCATTACAGAGAGTAAACAACAGTTAGATTTCACAAAAATAGGTTGAATGGATTGGGAATGAATGCATACATTCCATCAACATTTCAGAGATTATTACACATGATATGAGTTGTTTTTAGTTTAGGTCGAATTACATACAATTCTAATAAGTAAAAAACACACCATACAGAATGTGGAGAATAGTTAGGACCATAGAACTAAGACTGGGATAACACTCAAACTACCATCAGATCTGAGTTTAAGGTGAACTAGACTTGCATGCCACAATTACCATTGATATCATGTGGAGAAAGGGTTTTCTGAGGCTTAGGGTGGACATTTCTAGGTCAAGTGAGGCATATGAGAACAAAAGATTTGGAAAACTTCAAAGACCATTTATTGTATTTCTAGATTGACAAATAATAAAAAAAAATTGTTGCTCCATCATTTTCCTTATTGCTTTGATGTGTGTTTAAATACTTGGATAATATATGCTTGATTACTTTCTTGTGTAGGTTGTTAGGTTAATTAGCAGATTGGACGATTGTATCTCTGATTTGTATCAATTATTGCAGGTTTTAGTGAGCTCCCTAGCCCCTTAGGGCCTACAGTGGGCTACAACACACCCTAGCTCCCTCATAACATCTAGGATAAAGTCTTTATCCATTAAAACCCTTTCATTCGAAGCCATTCCCTATTGGGAGAAAGATTCTTCTATATTGGAATCCTCGCCTCTATTATCTTCTCCTCTTTCAAAAAATCATTCTAGCCCATATTTGACCCCATCATCCATAAAAAGACACCGATCTTCTCGAATCCTTCCCTCCAAGTTTTTTTAGGTTCGATATGATTCTTGCTTACCTGCAACGCTATCTCATCAAGTGAAATAATTAATAAGTCCAGGTACAATTAGGGATACCACCCCTAGAGTTGGCATGCACCAAACCTAAAGCAAGAGGCATATATGTCGAGGTGATAGTGGGTGTAGTGTCTTGAATTTGCATGAGATCTTCATAGAGGAAGCAATGCAATTTCGAGTGCAAACACATCATTACATACATGATTACAACATGGAGTAGAAAACACGGTGTTACAAGGGAAAATTTAAACACATTAACAAGTACCTGAAACTTATCAAAGGAAAAAGTTATAAACAATTGAGACTCGCATTTGAAGAATTACAATAGAGTTATTTTTACCTAATGTGCTCCATCAGTTTGCCAAGGAGACCAATGAATACTGTGGTGTTATTTTCTATGTAATTACTGGTTAGTTGAGTCTTGTGATACAATCTAAGAAGATAGCTTCAAATGAATGCATCTTATGGCCCATGCTCATGTTAGTTTGGAAAAATTGAACTATTGATAATAATATTTTAAAAATATGTTTTGACATAATACTTTTCTAAATGGATCCTAGCCAAGCCAATTGAGGGTCATTTACCTATGAATGTACTTGCCAATGATATTCTTTCTTGACACTCCCTAGTAGTTTGCTTTCAATAGTTAAGTGTCATGCTTGTGGCAAATGTATGGAATGTTTCCTTAATAATGATATCGTGTACAAGTGAGTTACTCATGAATGCCTTCTTGCAACCTCAAGAGAGGCCCCTATAGACTCCGATGAAGTCCTGATTTTCTTTATAAATGAAAATCGAAGATTAATAACTCCATGGAGGTTTTACTTAATGGTTGAAAGCATGCAACACAAATTTCTAGATTTTGTCTACTGGATATTTTTGGTCTTGATGAATGCATGGTTTCAATTGTATCTATATATGTAACTGTAAAATAGTCATATGTTTTGAATAGTATTTTTCAAAATGGAAGTTACAATGGAGGATGGGTTTCACCAAGGATATTCCTTATGGGGTTTGCTGGAGTCATTTAGTTTGGAAATATTCTTATTGGTGGCATTTTTAGCATTTTAATGCACAGGGTTGTTATTCAGGAACAACCTCTTTTCCTTTTAGGTTATGGTTATATGAGATTAATTTTTTTCTAGTCATTTTGCGGTTGCACATTCTCTTCCTTTTCTTCCGACATTATTTTAATCATATCTATTTACATTTCTGACTTTGTTGATTAGTGTTTTGTGCAAAAATACTATTTTGATTATGATTGGTGCACCTAACTTATTCTAATAGGGCCCCATTTTTATTTGCATTCCAATGAAATGTAATTGCATCATACCAAGTATATATTAATAGTGGAATTAGAGTGGTTTTTCTTTCTTTAATTATACATTCATACATGATATTTACCAAACAAGTTACCATGACTAATACATTTACGGACAATTTTTTTAGTTAACAGGACCTTATGAAAGGGAAGCTTACAATAACAGTGATACGAGGTCTATATATCATGTACATGAATACTATGTTCACAAGCTTATGCAAATTAAGGAGCCTCTATATATAAATATCATCATCTCTCAAAGTACCGACTTCTTCAGGATTATCTTTAATCAAGGAAAAACGATGATGGTCCCTCCATCATGGGGCATTGCATGTTTAACTATATACCCATTCTAATTACACCGAGAGGCACTCTCTACAGCCTCATATGAGCAATAAGTGTAAAAATAGTTTTTGTACTTGACCAAGGGATTTCAAACAAGATATTCACTCAAACAACATTGGCAGTGCTTTGGCATGCTTTTGCATCTTTGGTCTTTGTATCAAGTAGAAAAACATTACATTGCCATAGAAAAAAACATATGTCACAACCCAAGTTAGTGCAAACAATTGCAACCAAATTGATTACATAGTCAAATAGGTCCCTCTTTTCCATTTGAGTAAGCATTAGACCTACACCTCAATAATACTATGCAGTATCTTTGATTCCAAACATCATTCCATACAAAATATTTAGGTCATAACTAAATTTCACTTAAATGATTTTCTATTTGACGCTCATGTACGGCTCACTGAGTCACTATTGTTTACTGATTCCATTATCTCAATAACCATTTTACTTGGATATACCATATATGGTTATCTGCCCCTCAAGTTCAAAATTTATAATGGAGTGTTCCAATTTTTGGTGGCTATTTTTTTTTCCTGTCTGATTCACTTGTACTCATATTTTTATTAATGTACATTGGTACAATGCAGTACCATATTCTAATTATTTTTTACTCTGACTCTGTTCTTGCACCCAAACTTTATTGGGTCTTCCCTTTAAAGTGCAATTTCTACGTGTTTTACTGAAGTGTACAACCTGTGTCAAAATATTTGAGCATTCAACTTTCCTTCAATATAGAATATTTTCAACACAAGATTGAAGACCCTTGAACACCTATGACCTCAACAGACATAGGATTCTTGTGTAGACAACCACTCCACTCAGGATAGATAGCTGTAATCAGCTTATTGAAATAAAATTGTGGCTTATTAGATTCCATGTCTGGGGGATATATATTTTGTAAATTTTAACAAGGACTTGCACCTAGGATCAAGAATGAAGCCTGGTGAATGGATCATTAGCAGAAATTCCTAACCAGTACAAATCTGTGTCCATCCATAATTGTCAAAATACTAAAAATAAAATCCAATCCCATCCCATAGTAAAAACGCAATGAATTTGATCAGATTGTCAATGGTTCAAATCTTAAGGGGGAATAAGTTTATCCATTTTAGCATAAAATTTGCATTTATAATTCAATCCTTCAACCAACAACGTAAAATGATTAAATTAATTGGAAATATAGTACCAACCTTCCATAAGATCATTAATCTTTGGGTACATGTACAAATAGAGAAATTTCTCGGCCTGCATATCATAATTGCAAAAAAAAAATCCTTCATAGCCATTTATGAAATAATCACATCCAAGTCATAAACCCTCAATATTCTTGCAACATCGTAATTGTTGTTATTATCCATGAAATCTACAGGGGAATGCACTAAACCTTGTAAGCTTATTCCCTACATCAAGCTCGACCTTTCAAAAAAAATTAGTTTCAGCATGATTGAAATAGTTGAAAATTTTTATACTTGATGATGCCATGGTGAGAGTGAAAACTTGGGTGATCAATGATCCAGAGACAACACTGTAGCTTCAGTACATCAAGTCTTTCGTTCTATGCAGTTGAAATTTATCTTCGATTGCAATTTCCAACCGACACCAATAAAAAATTAGTGGGAAAATAAATGCCCCAAACTCACATTTCAGAACCAAGTAATAGCGTCTAAAATGCAAACAAACCCCCCTTCCCACCATTGCAAATCCTTCCTCTGTGGTTTCCCTTGTCCAACCTGTCCGACTAAAGCCTCTAATTTTTTTCTTGATTTTTGAGGATTTCATTTCGTGGCCTCCCATGTCGAGTCCTTCCTGTGAAAGCCTCTTAATTTTTGGGATTTCATTGTGTTTGTTTTTATTTATCTATTAATATTACATATAATACAATATTAAATATATATATTATAGAGGTTATAACATATTAATATATATTAACATGTTTATTATAATATATTTATTTATATTAATAAATATAACTATATAAAAAAGGAGGGAGGATTTTTTTTACTTTAAAAAAATGGATCATCGTAGTCTAATTTTTTTTTTTGACATTATTAACATAGTCATGGTGAAAATACTAGCAGATGAGTAAAACCAACACATTAACGGAGGATGCAAACTTGGAGAATTTCACTAGTAATACGTAAAAGACTCTTACTTGTTGAAAATTCAATTGATTGTCGAAATGGTCAAATGGTAATGGTTTTTTTCAAACAAGATATTGGCATGGACAGGATGATGAGCCGAATGCGATGGTAAAAAAAAGGACATGACAATGCACAGAGAGGAAAAGACAAATCTCCAAAACTCGACTTGGCTCCACTAGATGTTTTGAGAGAATAAAACGTTTCCAAGTGACAAAGGGGATATCTCATGAATACATCTACATGACTGTTACAATTTACTAAATGTAAACACTACAGATGGAATCAGTGGCCCCCTCAGAGGGTCATTAAATCCATCTGCAATGTTTAAGTTTAGTAAATTATACAAATTCATTGTCGAAATTGTAGTTTTCCATTACTGGTGTGATACAACTAAAAATTACTAATGTAAACAACTAATTCATATAGATATAATATTCACAATATTATATCTAGCAAGCAATATGAACGTCTAAAACACATCGTCTGCAATAATCCACAACACCTAACACTATCCCAGCCACCTCGAAAAAACACTAAATATTCCTAACCCCACAAATTCCATTTTGGATTTAGAATTGTTAACCTACACATATTGAGAGATAGAAGGTAGGAAATTTACACAATTTACTAAATTGTAACACTTCATTGTCACAATTGTAATTTTCCATGACACAATTGAAAATTCCTAACATAAAGGACTAATTCATATTCTTCTAGCTAGTCATCTTTTTATGCCGTGACTAAATTAGTCGTTTATGTTAGTCATTTTTAACTCTGTCACTTATTATCTAGTCATATTTGTTAACTAGTGACTAAATTAATCATTAATTTTAGTCGTTTATAGTTGGGTCAATCAAAATGGCTCATATTTAGTAGTAAATCACTTGAAAAACCTGTGGTGACTAGAATTTTTAGTCACGTATTCACTAATTCCTCATTTTGTACTAGTGTCAAGACAGTGGGAAACAACAATAAGTTGTATTGATGCAACCTTTTCTGTAGCACCATCATCAAATGGTTTCTACAACACTGGTACCTCCACCAGGGGGGAACCAATAAAAATACCCACAAGAGGGAAATAATCCTAAAGTCAATGTCTTCATGTGTGACCATGAGGTGAAAATTCAAACAAGATCTCATTCCTATGATGTCCCACCTAGTACATTAGATCAATCAGAATCACATACAAGTGCTTATATTCCCATTGATAAACCAACCATGGACATAGTACCACAACCCCCCAAAGGTGTTATACGTAGAACTATGCATAATCCTAACACAAGAGTTTCTCATAATGAAAAATGTTGTTGATAAAATAGCTCAAGCACCATGTTCCATGTCCACCATGGAGGTATTGCAATATTTTTGTGCATAAATAAAGGAAATAGTGTCTTCAACTAGAGTTGTTGATCCATCCGATGCGACTTCAATCACATTATACTTAGACCAATCAACCTGTAGGATTACTTATGAATTTTCTTTTCAGATAAAAGTAACGTCTCATGGAAAGAACATTTTTCAAACCATAGTTGATGAAGGGAGCTCAACTTGCGTTATGTCATTTAAATGTTGGAAAGTGTTAGGATCACCCACCTTAGTTTAATCCCATACTGTGCTAAAAGCATTTGATGGACATTTCTTCTCTACTCATGGACTCATTGTAGCCTTCCCTATTGATGTTGATGTAATTGTAACTTCATAATGTATTCACTTGTATATCTTATGTATTTTACCCCGATGTTTATTCTGATAAGTGTTTGTAATGTAATTGAGGCATGTCATGCCCCAATGTTCCAATCGGGAGTTTCTATAGTGTAAACAAGTCATGTCAAGTCATTGTGGGTAACCCTCCTATTGATCAAGGGTTAAAGTCCCCATAGTTCTGGGGCCTTAGGGTTATTAGACTCTCCTAGTGAAGTCGGCCCTAGTGACTTATTGTCAAGTCGGGAATTAGTATAAATAGAGAGTGAGCCTCTCTATTTATCACACACTCACTCACACTCAATTGTAGTGCATAGCTGAGGGAGAAGAAGTTGGTGGGGCTAGAAAGAAAGAGGCTACTATTGTCGGAAGATCATCTTACTATTTTGGGGTTTTACTTTGGTGTTGATTCTATCTCTGAGGAAGTTGCGAGTTTTTCTCCATTTATGGTTTCCCTGAGGAAAAACATTGTGTTCATTGTCTCTTGTGTTTGATTTTTTTACTTTTTATTCTCTCAGTTAAAGATCCTAACATAATGCCAGAATGAATGATAAAATTCTAACACGGTATCAGAGCTAACCTAAGAAGAAGACACTATGCAGCTGCGGAAACTAGGGCTTCCTACTTTTTGGATCTCTCTCTACAAATTTTCAGCAAAAGAAGGTTGGACTGAATCTCCTCCCTAGGGCACATCTTTCTGTTGAATCGGAATCTAATTCTTAGCATTTTCATTTTTTGACCCGACACTACTGCCGAAAATTAGGGATTTCCACAAAAGTGGATTTTTTTAGTGATCCCAGGCCTAGATTTATCTCCTCCTCAAAATTGAAGTTTAGAGATCAAGATCAAAGCATTTGGTTGGAAAAAACTCCAGGAAATTCAAATCCTAATCTGCTCCTGAACCAACACTGTAGAAATTCAGCTTCAAATCCAGTTCTGACATCTTGACCTGGTAAGATCTAAATCTTTTGTATTTCCATTTGAGGTTCTCAGTTAAGATGTCTCATCATACCAAGATTGATGAAAATCTTGAGGGATCTGATAACTTTCAAGCTTGGAAGTATAGGATCTCCCTGGTCCTAGAAGAAAATGAGTTGGACTTCTACATCAATGAGGAGGTTCTAGTTCTATAGGGAGATGAGGCTAAGGCCTTACATAAGAAGAAGTTGGTTATGGATAAAAGGATTATTGCTGATTCAATCAAGCATCACCTCATACCACAGGTGTCCTACCTAAAGACACATAATGATATGTTTGATGCCCTAACCAAACTGTTTGAAGGAAAGAACATAAATCGGAAGATGAATTAGAGGAAACAGTTGAAGAATGTGAAGATTCAAAATGCAAAGACCATACAGTCTTACTTCACAAGCATCTCCCAGATCAAAGAACAACTTGAAGCAGTGGATGAAGAAGTGGAGAGTGCAAAGATTGTAATGACCACCTTGAATGGTCTCCCTAGGACATGGGACTCTTTCATTCAAGGGATCTATGTGAGAAAGAAGTTAGTCAAGTTCAGTAGACTATGGGAAGAATGCTCACAAGAAGAAACTCGAGAATAAAATATGGGAAGTTAAGATCAAGCTCTCACAGTTCAATCCAAGAAAAACAAAAGGGACCATCATCATCATCATTCTAAAGGTAAGCACTCTTCCTACAAGAAAACTCAACTCAGATGTTATACTTATGATGAAATAGGACACTATGCCAAATATTGTCCTATAAACAAAAGAAACTCTCACAAGAAGAAAAACAACAAGAGAAGACATCATGCTCATGCTGCAGAAGATGATGAACCTTCCACAAAGAGAAACAAGCAAGAAAGTCGATGATTCTTCAAGTGATGAAGAATATGTTTTGATTTCCGCTCTCATGGGAAACATCACACATGGAATCAATGATTGGATTATAGACAGTGGGGCTTCCAAACATATGACAGGATTCAAAGAGTCTTTCATAAGACTATCAAAACATGAATCACCCCACAAGGTGAAACGCGGAGATGACTACCAGTATCCAATAAAAGGTAGTGGGGAATCCTCCTATAAGATAGACTCTAGAAATTCTATGAAGATGAAAGATGTATTGTTTTTACTGGGACTTAAGAAGAACCTCCTCTCCATATCTGCATTAGATGCAAAAGGCATGATGGTTGCATTTGTATATGGCCAAGTTCTCATGTGGCCAAAAGGAAATATTTTTTATGATGTAGTAGTGATTGGGGAAAAAGAGGGAGGCCTATACAAATTGAAGGGCCATTCAGAACAAGCTTTAGTCCATGACACAGTAGAGCCAAATGAACTTTGGCATAGAAGGCTTGCACATGTGCACTATAGAACACTACCACTTGCAAGCAAAGTTGTTGAAGGTCTTCCAGAAATTAAGGCAAAACATGATGGAGTCTACAAAAGATGTGCAAAAGGAAAGAATACAAAGAAGACATTTCCAAGTAGAGAGAGCAAGGCAAAAAGAATCTTGGAAATCATTCACTCCGATGTATGCGGTCCAATGTCATCAAGTTCATTAAGCCGGTATGTATACTATGTTTCTTTTATTGATGACTTTTCTAGGAAGACATGGATTTACTTCATGAAGAACAAAGATGAAGTATTCAGCAAGTTCAAGGAATTCAAATCCTTGATTGAGAACCACACTGAGAGGAAGACCAAGATTTTTTGATCAGATAATGGCAGAGAATTCACATCAAATGAATTCAAAGAGTTATGCAAATATTTAGGGATTAAGAGGGAGTTAACCACTCCATATAATCCACAACAGAATGGGGTTGCAGAAACAAAGAATAGAAAGATCATGGAAGCTGCAAGGGCTGTGCTTCATGATCAAGACCTTCCCATGCATCTATGGGAAGAAGCTTCCAGAACAATGATGTATGTATAGAACCATACTCCACATAGAGTACTCGAGAACAGGACACATGAAGAATTCTTTTCCAGTAAGAAACCAGAAGTTAGCATCTCATAATATTCGGTTTGCCAGTGTACATACACCTTCCAAAAGAAAAGAGGACAAAGTTAGATCCTTCAGGAAAGAAGGGTATATTTGTGGGATACTCTGAAATCTCGAAGACTTACAGAATATACTTCCCAGGATTCAAGAAGATCAACATCAGCAGGGATGTAACATTTGAAGAAGACTCGGCTTACAACAAATCCAGAAAGAGGCATGCTGAAGAACCTGAAGAAACAAAAGCACCTAGAATTCATGACACAACCATGAACCAATAAATTCAAGAAGAAGATCAGGAATTTGAATAACCTCAAGAACCTGTAGATCCACCTCAGGAGAAGAATACTCATAAGAGGAAACCTACTTGGGTACGAGAAGCTACCCAAGGTGCAAAAAGATATGGGGCCCCAGAAGAGAATCATAGAGAAAGAAAGAGGACCAGGTCCTGCTCCGGGTATGTAGCATTATTATGTGATTTCTTCAATAAAGAACCTTCCAACTATGAAGAAGAGGTAGAAAGGAAACAATGGAAGGATTCTGTGATCGAAGAGTATCAATTGATCGTGAAGAATGATTGATGTAGGGTTTTTCCGGAAAGTCCGAAGTACATTTTTAATTCGACGTTTCGATTCCGAATCGGGAACCATCATCAGGACAAGTTTGGGATGTTGTCCCAAGACCATAAGGGAAGTCAGTTGTAACTTCCAAATGGATCTACAAGATCAAGCAAGCTGCAAATGGCAGCATAGAAAAATATAAAGTAAGATTTGTGGCTCGTGGCTTCTCCCAGAAAGAAGGAAAAGATTATGAAGAAACTTTTGCACCTGTAGTCAGATACACTTCCATCATATTAGTACTTGCTCTGGCTACAGTAATGAAATGGAAGATACACCAAATGGATGTCAAGACTGCTTTCTTGAATGGTGTAGTGGAAGAGGAAGTATATGTGGAGCAGCCACTCGGTTTTGAGACACATGACAGGGAGTATCATGTGTGTATATTGAAGAAATCCCTGTACGGTTTGAAACAGGCACCCAGGACATGGTACGGTAGAATTGACAGCTTTATATCTAGTTCAGGCTTTACCAAGAGTAAAGCAGATTCCAACCTTTACTACAAGGTTGAAGATGGCAATCGAGTGGTGCTCCTACTATATGTAGATGATCTGTTTCTAACAGGTATGGATGGTTTTATTGCTGATACAAAGAGGAAGCTTGTTTCTGAGTTCAAAATGAAGGACTTCGGTATGATGCATTATTTTCTAGGCATGGAGGTGTGGAAAAATGTAGATGGAATTTCCCCGGGGCAAGGGAAATATATGATAGAGATCTTGAAGAGATTCGGGATGATGGACTGCAAGGCCATGACCACACCTATGGCATCAAACCTGAAGATATTGAGTGATGCTTCATCATAAGTGGTTGATGCTATGATGTATCGTCAGATGATGAGATCCTTGATGTACATGATGAACAGGAGACCAGATATTTTCTTTGTTGTGAACACCTTGAGCCAGTTCCTGATAGATCTGAGACATGTTCACTTGGTTGCTGCAAAGCATATTCTGAGGTACCTGAAGGGTACAGTTTATTATGGGCTCAAGTATGAGGCGAATCAGAAGATTAACCTGGAGGGTTATGTTGATTCAGATTGGGTAGGAAGTGCCATCGATAGGAAGAGCACTTCAGGGTGTTGCTTCAGTATGGGATCAAGCATGATCTCTTGGTTTAGTGGGAAGCAATCCTATGTGGCACTGAGTACAGGTAAAGCAGAGTATGTTGCAGCTTGTTCAGCTAGTTGGGAGGTAGTATGGCTGAGGAAGCTACTATCTGATTTATTTGATCTCCAATTAGATGCTACTTATATATATTGCGACAACCAGATTTGTGTGAAGTTGTCTAAGAACCCCGTGTTCCATGACAAGTCGAAGCATATCGAGATCAAGTATCACTATATTAGGGATATGGTGCAGAGAGGAGCAGTGAAGCTCTATTATGTTGCGACGAATGAACAAATAGCTGATGTGTTGACGAAGCCATTGGCCAAAGTGAAGTTTGAGTACTTTAGGTAGAATCTTTATGTTCTCCAGATCGAGGTTCCCTCCAAAAGGAGGTGATGAGTCCATGAGCCATTCTGACATGGTCAGAGGATTAAGTTCCTTCCATGGTCATATGTAAGGGCTGATCCATTCTGTCATGGTGAGAGGATTGGTTCCGTCCATGTCAGATATGAGTGCTGATCCATTCTGATATGATTGTAGGATTGGTTCCTACATGATCAAATATAAGGGCTATTGCCATTCTTTGAATGGAGGTACCTGGTCAATTACCAGGAATACCCAGTCTAGGACTAAGGGCCATTCTAATATGACTGTGAGATGTAGTCTCACATGATCATATATAAGTGTAGGGCCACTCTGATGTGATTGAGGGATATATTCCCACTTGATCAGATATAAGGTTTGTTTCCATTCTTTGAATGGAGGCACCTGGTCAGTTACCAGGGATCCTCAGTCTAGGACTGAGAGCCTTTCTGACAAGTCAAGGTCAGATGTAAGGGCTGAGCCTTTCTGACGAGTCAAGGTCATATGTAAGGGCTATGCCATTCTGACATGGTGAGAGGATTAAGTTCATTCCATGGTCAGATGTAAGGGCTGTGCCATTCTAACATGGTGAGAGGATTAAGTTCCTTCCATGGTCAGATGTAAGGGCTAAGCCATTCTGACATGGTGAGAGGATTAAGTTCCTTCCATGGTTAGATGTGAGGGCTGGGCCATTCTAACATGATGGTGGATGTGCTCCTCTCATGGTCAGATGTGAGTGATGGGTATGCCTTTCTGATGAGTCAAGGTCAGATGTAAGTGCTGGGCGAGCTATTCTAACTTAGGGTCAGATATAAGCACTGAAGAAGACCTACATGGAGGCTAGGCCTACACCTAGCATGAAAAAGGGCTGGCTCTGTAGAACTTTTTGTGATGAGAAGAATCATGAGATAACACTGGTAATGTTAACCCAGTGATGATCAAGATTGATTGATGATCCCGATCTAGTGATGACGATCCAAATCCAGTGATGATTCAGATCCAGTGATGATGATCCAGATCGAGTGATGATCCAGATCCATTGATGATAATCCAGCAATGATGATCCATATCGAGTGATGATCCAGATCTAGTGATGATGATCCAGATCGAGTGATGATCCAAATCCATTGATGATGATCCAACATTGATGATCCATATCGAGTGATGATCCATATCCAGTGATGTTGATCCAACAGAGATGATCCAGATCCAGTGATGATCTAGATCCAGTGATGATGATCCAGATCGAGTGATGGTCCAGATCCAGATGAAGATGACTTGAATATGAAGATGACCTGAAGATGAAGATGACTTGAAGATGACAAGAACTCGATGATGATCCAGATGATACAGAGAAGAAGACTTGTGTTGATAAATTGTGTCGAGAGAATACCTTCCTAGTTTAGAGGGAGTGTTGATGTAATTGTAACTTTGGAATGTATTCACTTGTATATCTTATGTATTGTACCCGATGTTTATTCCAGGAAGTGTTTGTAATGTAATTGAGTCATTCCATGCCCCGATGTTCTGATCGGGAGTTAATATAATGTAAACAAGTCATGTCAAGTCGTTGTGGGTAACCCTCCTATTGATCAAGGGTTAAAGTCCCCACAGTTACGGGACCCTGGGTTATTAGAATCTCCTAGTGAAGTTGGCCATAGTGAGTTATTGTCAAGTCAAGAATTAGTACAAATAGAGAGTGATACTCTCTATTTATCACACACTCACTCACACTCAGTTGTAGCACATAGCTGAGGGAGAAGAAGTTGTTGGGGCTAGAAAGAAAGAGGCTACTGTTGTTGGGAGATCATCTTACTGTTTTGGGGTTTTACTTTGGTGCTGATTCTATCTCTGAGGAAGTTGCGGGGTTTTCTCCATTTATGGTTTCCCCGAGGAAAAACATTGTGTTCATTGTCTCTTGTGTTTGATTGTTGTACTTGTTATTCTCTCAGTTGAAGATCCTAACATAATGCTAGCTTGAATGATAAAATTCTAACAATTGAATGGGGTGGAAAAACAGTCATAGTGGATGGTGAGGTAGTAGATGCACCTATAGATTCCAATTTTCTATTAGGGCATAGTTGGATACATGCAATGATGGATATAGTGTCTTTAGAGTCCCAAGTGTTTCGGTTCCCTCATTGGGGTAATATTGTCATGATCGGCCAATTAGATTACTGCATGCTTGAAATTGTTGTCCAATCGAGTATTCCTTTCATTATGGATGCTCTAAAGTAATTTCAAGACATTAGGGTTGGATCATTAAAAAATTATTCCCTCACGGGAAACTTTAATATCTCGCAACTATTATTTGTTGTAGAAGTTTCACACCAAGATATTCAAATGGATTCAATGGATTTGGATCAAAATATTCCCTTGCTGGAGGAATATGATCTAGTTAGGTGGCCCATTTTTGTTGTTAGCTCTCCTAAATCACTTGATTTCTTGGAAGAAATTTTATCATCATGTGAAACTATCCTTAAAGTCATAAACATTTGGTTGCACCAACCTAAGAACATCTTGTGTGGGGCCACTGGGAGCATAATTGGTTTAAATGCACCCAAGTATAGGAGCATCATTTGTATGTTCCTCGATCTTATCAAGTATATTTGGAAGCATGCATATTGGTTTAGGTTATTCCTCTATGAACATGCATTTGAACCTTTTGCAAACCAAACTTGTAATAGGGTCAAACCTGTTTGAAATTGGTGGGTCATCCCATCATATATGTATTTTCCACCATTCCGAGAAAAGAGCCTACTGGGAGTAAGCACCACATTTCCATTTTGGTGGCCATGATGAGTTATTCTCATAGGCTTGGGAGCCCAATTAGTCCCATCATGACTTGGAGTTTGAAACCACATACTTCTCTTCCATACAGTTCTGACCATTTCCTGGTCGGATCCCTATTTCGTGTCAGTTTATGTAAGCATGTGTCAAAATATCCACATGAACATTTGTGTTTATTGCTTCAATGCTTATTGCTTATGTTGTGTATCTACGTTTGCAGACACGTTTTTCTCAATGTGCCTATAAACCATTTCTTTTGTCTAAGTTGACCTATACGTACGAGAACTATTTGATTCAGGTAGTTGAAGATAGACCACAATTCATGGTAATTTATGATTTTTGTGTTGTCATATGAATTGGCATGAAGTAAACCACATTTATCCTTTCCTTCTTGGCCATTATACCAAATTGGATAACTACACTTACTTGATTCTATTTCATCGTCCATCGACACATAATCCTACTTCAAATAGCCAACCAATGGAGGGAACATCCATAAGAGTGTGCAAAACTAGCTTAGAGCTTGTTTTCAATATGTATATTTTCCTTGACCTAACCTGTTCTCTTGAAAAATAGAGTAAGCCCATGCAACACTCGTTCCATCCCATGTACCATATAATTCTTTATTTTTTTGAGCTAATAAATGAAAAAAAGTACTAAAAATTAAAAAACACAAAAATCCAAAAAAGAAGATTATTGAATCTATTCATAATTCATCATGGAGAAAATGGAAATAGTCAATCCTTGTATCCCTTCAACACAACACATCCTTGCATCAATTATAAGTACACCATTTACATTTTCCTTAGGAATATGTACCTATAATTTGAACAGATCTCCACCAATAGGTTATCATTATCATCATCGATGGATCTTTCGTTAATTCATCTAGAATTGGGGAATTTCAAAATGGTTGGTTACTCAAGTCTTATTTTTCCAAGTGTCACTATGCATCATGTTATGTGTTCAAGGGAAGCAAACAATGTCAGCCATTCCTCAAATATTCTTGACCAATCATGTCAGCCTTTCTTGTGTCAGTATATAGCGTTGGATATCGCAGCTCTACCAAATTATATCAAACTATTGATCTCAATTTTGTGTTAATTTATGTGGGATGCATTAATTCCCTCCTTTTTACGGATATATTTCTATCAACGTCAAATCATCATCTAGGAAATGGATCTATCAACCCTAATAAGTACCTTGGTTCTTCTAGTCATTAGTGGAAGGTTTCCTCACAAACGACAGTGAGTATACATCAATGACCCTTTATTTTTTTATTCTACAAGCGTTCAACGTCAAAACATATATTCGCACTTGTTAGTTTGTACTCAATCACCTTGGTATCCATCATCATTATCGGTTGGTCTTCTTGCATCTGTTAACGGTATACATCAATGACTGGTAATCAGATAGTGTTTTATTATGCTCAATATCAGCTCATATATTCACATGATATAAACTCATACTATCATTGGTTTGTATTGAAGACCTTGGGAGATATCATTGTATCACTCATTGATGCACTTCCCGAGTTGCGCAATATTAAATTGCCATGTGAAAGTACCATGAAGACATGGATATTTTGCAATCATCAAAGTGCATGTATACATTTTTGTAATATTTTCTTTTCACATGGATCCATTTTGCATTACTCATGGCCATTCTTTATTACTTATGAGAATGCATATACCTACCTCGAGAATATATTGTATATTTGGGTCATTTCCATGTTTGACTTGCAGGTGCTTTTCAAAATATTGCACTCAAGATCCTACTCCTTTACCATCTTTACCTTGTCACTAAAGAGTATCAGTACGAAGAATATCAGAATAAAAGAAGTATTAATGTATTTTGGCCCTCAACATAGCTAAGGACCTCACACATTAGGCGGAATCTGTTAACAATAAAACTAACACCCTTAATAGTGGTGGTAGGAAAACATATTTCTATTTCTCTTGCAACATGAAGATCAAAATTTTGGAACAATTGAGAGCTTTAATCTTTCATTTGACCACTTCTTTCACAAAGGGAGAACTGTTTGAAGACATACTTTTCTCTAAAGAGGCCAATTCCATGACCACATAATGGCCAAAACCTAGTTCTTATAACTCATACAGTGAAAAAAATACCTAACATGTGTATTAATTGTCCTGAAAATACTAAAAGGAAAGTTTGATGCCTAAAAACTAGGTAAAGTTCGTTTTTTGAAGGAAATAATAAAAACCAAAAAAATTATAATCCCACATTCATGGTTAGTGATTGGGTGCACAAGCCCCAATTCTATATAAGAAAAGAATCTGAGGTGAATTAGAAGAGACAAAAATTGAGAATAAAGGCATGATGGAGGAATTGAGGACTAGAAATGGATTTTCTACTATATAGATTTTTGGGCATCAAAGGTGTTGTATTTTTTCCCTCCTCTTTGGACCCTAACCTAGGTTCAGTCCCTTCTTATTAGCACAAAAAATCCCAAGATATCGGACCGAAAGAGAAAATCCCAGCCGACAACACCTGCGATGCAGATGCAGTCTCACCCTGTATATCTTCCTATGGGTAACTGCTAGAACCAAGTTTCCATAGTTGGGTGGGGGATTTTGGGTACCTTGGCCATTTACCAAGGAGTCAATCAAGCCTGCAGGTGGATTACTTATGCTTATTATGAACATCTATACTATAACCCATCTTCTCTTGTGCAACTAATATAACAACAACCCCAGTGCAGCATAAATGTATTCAACTTATAATAGTGCATCTGATATACATCTATTCATTCATAAGTAAATCCATAAGAATTCCTTCAATGCAACATCTATACAGGTAACTAAAACACATTCAAAATTCACCGATATACACAGAATTTAACATGGAAATTCATCCGGGAAAAACCACAAAGGTGCTCTTCATCTAACATAAGAAATATATGCACCTTTTGTCTGGGCACTAAGTTGCAAACTCTATTCTAGATCTTCTTATTTATCTACATAGACTTTTTTCCCTCTCATTCTCTATGATATTCTCTCTCCCTACTTGACTCTTCTAACGATCTGCACACAGCCTGGATTGACTTAACTTCTCCTACACTTCTACGGAGTCAACTGTAGATTCTTCAACTCAAAAGCACTTAGAAAACACTAACAAACAAAAAATACAAAGAAACTAATAGTCTAACAGTGAAGAAGCTAACAGTAGAGAATCTAACCCACATATATCTTGGTTTCCTTCTTTTATATACTTTATTATAGACTTGTTACAGACAATTTACATTTTGCTTTCTCAGACAACTTCCTATACTTATCCCACAGGATGTCTTTCCTATTCTAGTAACACCTGACAGTATGAATTAACAGCCTAACTTACAAATATACCTTCATATGTGTGGCTTTTTCCAGCTCTAGCCGACCTCGTACCCACGATCTTTATTTCCTGTCACTTTCTAACCGTTAATCCCTTCTGTCATTTTCCAACCCTTATACCACTTGCACACCTTTTGGTACCGTTATTCTGTTAGATATTTCATTTTTTGCATTCCTTCCTTCTGTCGTGGATTCCTCTTCTTTTGCGGCTTACTCTTATATCGCGGCTTCCTCTTTTGTAGCGCCTTCCTCCTCTTCTTCCTCCCTTTCGATGCTTCTGTCGCAGTTCCTTTGTCTTCTTCTCTAGCTATTGTACATGCTTAGGAAGAATTCTAAGTGAATTGTGATTTCCTTTCCCTATTCCCAATAGGCCCCCAGCACTCACCTATGGCTTGTCTCGAGCCACTCGAAACTATTCCTCCATTTCTTTACTTGTGTCAACTTTACTGTGAAAATATTCCAATATTTTCACCACTTTCTCCACTCCCAACCACACTTCTTCCTCTTTCTTCTATAATTTCTCGAGAAGGTCAAAACTGGCATGTTCTAGCATTACCTTGTTTATTGATGTAGCTGCTTCACACACCTTCTAATGTACAAGATGAATGATGCATGTAACTCTTTCTGCTTCAGCCTGCAACTCTTCAACCTTTTCTACATGGTGTTGTTGTTGTGTGCACAGAACTGTTACTTGTTGCTACAATTTCATAATCTATGTTTGCTTAGCCATTTTCTTTGCTAAGGGTAGTTTCTTCATCTCATTCCTTATATAAGTAATATTTTCTTCAACTGTAGTCAGCTCATTTGCAAGATTCTATGATTATGCATCATCCATTGGTGCTTCCCAATCCTAAGAGACTTGGTCGATAGCATTGACACATATCACTTCCTCTTCTTCTATATTATTTGCATCTTCACTTGTTGCTTCTCTTCTTTCCTCCAGCACCTCTAGGGGTATGCTTGTTGCACATGCTCTTCAAGTTGTGCAACCTTTTTCCGAAGGTCAACTGCTATCTTTCCAAGTTGAATGACCTTATCCTCTATATGCATTTTTAATGTGATTTCTTCATCATTAGTATTTGTGCAGGATATATTTATAACATTATCAAGATTTAGATTTATGTCTTCCCATTATTTTTCTTTCTGCTTTGTCGTTTGCATCTTTTCCTTCTTTTCTTAACAATCTTCTCGGATTTCTTCGTCTTCTTTTCCAAGTTGATTTCTCTTACTTTGATTTCTGCGCCTGCAACTTTCTATAATACATATACTTCAGCTAGTCACATCTATGAAAAATATATAGTTATATAGCCTATTCTTTTGGGCACATCATTAAATTCTGGGGTTCCCATATCTAAAACTTCTCCTCTGACTTATACCCTGATTAGGTGAGACGGTTTTGGAAACCAAGGTTCCGGTGCTCCAGAAGGACCAGGTTCATCATGCAACTCATCTACTTAGGGCGTACGATCCACAATGAATCTAACATGTTTGACATATTTACATATTTCATTCAATGACTCTCTAATATTAGTTGTTAACTCGATCTGTCAGCTGTCGATGTCTTGCAAGCTTGCTTTCACAACTTCTTGTAGTGTTTCTCTCAATGCTGCCAAGTATTCCCCATCCATACTGAAGGTATTGGCTTGTTTATCATCCTTCCTTTTCTTTCTCTTAGGCTCCCTTTGTTATTCTTCTTCCTGATATCCTTGTTCTTCCGGCGATGGATCCAGAGGAGACAAGCTGGAATCACTCTTGTCTGGTTCTTTTTCTTGGTTTTCCTGTGATGGAGGTTTGTCCTGATCTAAGTCCTCATACACTATCTGGGATATTGGCTCATGTAGGCACCATAATTTTGGACATTCACTGGTAATGGCTTCCACTTCTTCTGTTAGTATAAACTGTGTCACCAACCATCGGGGATCTGGGTCCTTCCATGGTTGCATGATAACATAATGTGGGCCAATTTGAAATCTGATGATTTGGTGAAATCGCACAAAAGTGTCATCATGAAGTCTTACATGTTTCTTCACCTGATTCCTTAAGGCTTCACCATGTATGAACATTTTGATATTACTATTCGTCTTCCTGTTCTTTCCTTGTGAGAACCAGAGCTTTTGGTATTTTTCTCCTCTACAAGTAGAAGGTAGGTCTACCAGCTGGTAGTCTGCTGGGTCGGACCAAGCAACAAATGAAATTAAAATAAAAAACCAGTCATAGTGGAAAGATTTACCTTCTTCCTGTGATGCAGCCGCATCTTGTAACAATTCATTTAGCAAAAAATTTGACCAATTAATCTAAACTCCCACTGCACAGAGTTTGACTAGCGCAACCGTACCCGCGGTACATTGGGTTGGTCGCAATTTTTGCAACATTTTGCAAGAAAATATCTTCACTGCAAAGAAAATAGTAGGGTCATTAATGGATGAAATTAGGAACCCTCTGTTGGTGTTGGCCACTTTTCCCCACTCGCATGACCCAGGTTATGTGCAGCCCGTCGATCCAACAACTACCCGAGATATCAGCTCGACAGAGCAAGCCCTGTCGGCAACACCTGCGAAGCAGGTGCAGTATCAGTTGAGATATCTCATGAATGGGTAACTATAGGAACCATGTTTTCATGGTTGTCGAATGATTATAGTCCCTTAGATCTCATCCAAGGATCTCAATGAAGGCAACAGGGTGGCTGGACAGAGGAGTTAGTTATGCGCGATCAAGCACAATTATATGTCATCGTGCATGACTTGACCTTCCTTTCCACCTCACAGCTGGAGAAACTTGTGTGGCGCAGCTGAATCGTAGCAATTGGACCTACAACTCTAGTCACGACTCGAGACAAAAACATACAGGATGATATATTTGTTCATTTCGATAATACCTTCTGCTCATTCATCTATTGATTATAGAGTAGCATCAAATATTTAAGCAAAATTCAGCACTCTACATAAAGAAAATATTAACCATTCACGCAAGCATTCACCACATCAATAATTCATTTAGACACAAGAGATAACGTGGAAACCCATCTGGGAAAAACCACCAAGGTGCTCTTCATCTGGCATGAGAAAGGATATAGAACCTTGCAGTCTGTGAGATGTAGATCATTCTTAAGATATGTATTTAAGTTTTAGACTCATTTTTCTCATGCTCTCTAGTTTGCTCTTGTACTCTACATCTACTCCAAGCGATCTTCTCCCATAGTAGCCAGATTCGTGGCTCACCATCCCCTCTATCACTACTAGACTATTCCTGAGTCTACTCCTCTCTGATCTCTACAACCTTATAGAAAAAGTGGCATCCTTCTCCGTTAATAACCAGTGAACAGAAACTATTACAAAAAATTGAACTAGGATCAACCAAAACCACACAGACCAACCTTCTAACTATTGCATCCCTCCTATTTATATTATTTTACATGACCACGTAGGGCTAACTACATACCGACAGTCGGTTAGTTGTCACCATCAGCCACCCATATGGCTACAACTGTGGTGATCATAACTTGACACGAGGCACTATCAGCCTGACTTACAAATATCTTCTCATATGTGCACACCTCTATGTTCTACCTTCACGGGCCCTTCATGTCCTTCACAGTCTTCCTTTGCTTTAATCACACGTGCGGGGAATTTTCTTTGGTTGCACGTGCGAACTTTCTCCTTATGCCCCTTTCTCGGGCCAACATGACCCCAACACTCATCTATGGCTCGTCCCGAGCCATGAAGCAAGGGACATATGAAGCGGCATGACCTGCGTGACATCTTTTGCAATTTTTTTTCTTGTGCATAGCTTCTTCTACCTCTTAGCTTACACACCCTGCTCCTTGTGCTCCTTTTTTTTTGTAGGTTCCTTCAAGGAAAATTTTCCTTAGACTTAGGTGCTTTGCGAGGTTAACACACCAATACAGCTTATTTGTTGGTACCCTTAGAGGACGGGAAATGGAGGGTTCAAGTTTAGAGTTTGCTTGGGTAGACAAGGTAAGCTATGTGCTTCTTATTGGGACCAAGATCCCCACAAACAGGAATTTTGTCTTTGATCTGGGACTCTTTCATCATCTTATCATAATCTGCCTCCAATTTCACCAAGGGTGGTTAGTGTCCCATTCTGACACAACAATCCTAGTGTCCTTGGTTCTTCCATCGTTCACATGCTCCTGGGGTTTTACGCGTGCTTGTTGTGGCTGCCGCGATTTGTTCTCTTGATGTTCTTCCTTGATTTGATATCTTTTTCATATTTCTCTTCACCACCCTTTTTTCCATAGATATGGAATTTGAAGAGTTTTCCATATTCAAAACTAGAAAATCCCTGCCATCTAGGGTGGTGGAGGTGAGTGATTTTCCAAACTTTGACAAATTTCATCTGAGCAGCATAGATTACAAGCCGTAACTAGCCATGTGGCCCTTCCTCGATCCATTGATACAAGGAGATCCTACTTGGATTGCTGAAAAAAGATCCTGCTCCTACATACTTTGTGAAAGATGACAGGGACTCTGGTTTGGACCCGCAGAGTTTTTCAAATTGGGCCAGAACTTTGGTCCCTACTGGAGTCCACTCTGGTGCTGCCGACAGGATCACTTATCTATTGATCTACTAATAGCCAAGGATTACTTCGCCGGAGACTTCTAGATGGGTCAAATTAACTGGGAGACTATCACCATCTTCCTTCTTATTGTCCCTGGATATACCTGACACACTGAAAGTTGCAGCAACAGTTTCAACCCACAAGGATGCTCAGCATGACACTCCCCAACCCATTTGTAACTACATCTGGTGGTTGATCAGCATGATTCAGTGATGTATGCTTGCTATAAGGGAGCCCCGATCTTATAGGAAGAGAATCAGGTCATCTTCTATGTAGGCTTATCCAGGTGCATCATTAAGACACGACCTTCATCTGGTGTACCATATTTTCTTCTTAGATTTTCTATGATTATCAATGTCATCACTTCTGGGTACTGATATTCATGATCAAGTATTGATGAGCTAGACAACCAACATTAGAGATTTTCCCACACTCGATTTGCCTGTAGTGCTGTCCTGTCACAAGCGCCAAATCTCTATTGAGTCTTGATGCATTTAACAGTATGTCAGTAATATCCAGCTATCATGGCTTGTTGTCATTTTTTTCATAACTGGTTTGGTGGTGGCTTTAATGTGCATCATTATTTTCGTGCAACTTATGCTTCTAGTTCCACATCATCATTACGTACACGTTGCACTATGGTTGCCTCCAAAATTTCAATTTTCAATTTTTTTTTTCCTCGGCTTTATTTCCATGCACTATTTTAAGGTGATGGTGTCGGATTAGGCTGCGCAGTAGTACAGACCTTGGCTTGGAATGCCTGTACCATTATTTCAACCTTATCAACTTTCACCGCAGCTTCCTCTTCTTGCATGGCCAACTGATCCACACGGTCGGAATGGGCATGTTCCAAGGATTCCTCCACTATCGATTACACTATGCTTTGAAGTTTCTATTGCACCAACTGAATATGCCCTATGAGCTGCTCAGCTTCCGACTGGAATGCCTCAACCTCTGATTCCCTAGCTTTTTCTTGCTTGCGAAGGGGCTGCACTTCCTACTGTAGGATTTTAATATCTGCACTCTTAATGACCTTCTCCTGGAGGGGAAGCTTTTGCATTTCCGTCTTTGTAGCACTAATGCGCTCATCTGCCTTTCGCACACTCTACCTTATTTTCTCAGTTGTGCCATCTTTGAGCAAGGTTTCCCAAATGGTTGCAACAACATATGCAGCCTTTGCATAAAGTGCCTCTCCTTCTTTGATTTTCTCAGCAGCTTTAGAAAATACTCTTTTTCTTTCTGCAAGCACCTCTGGGGGTGTGCTTGGAATCTATCAGGCTTGCAGATCTTCCACTTGGTGCTGAAGATCTTGTGCGATCTTTGCAATCCTGGTGAATTTATCCAGGAGTCTTCATCTTCTTGCCCTGCCCCTGGTGGGGATGTTGCAATGTCATTCTTAATAGATTCCACCAACGCGATATGGTTTTGTTCATGAGATAATATTTCTTGCTCCTTCTCGATAAGGAGATTCATGCGCTCTTGCAGTTCTCGATCCTTTCCTTCCAAGAAGGCCTTGCACAGGTTGTCCTTCCTTTGTTTCTTTGCTACCTGGTAAGCAACGATGTTTTTCCTTAGCCAAAGTTTGGTTTCAGCTGCCTGCTGAATGCTATAAACTTCCTCCAAGAGCAACTTGGAGAATTCTATCTCGGCGTTGTTATCACCAGGACCTGCGCTTGTCTCTTCATTTGCTCCTAGTGCCTACTTCTGAATCAGCACTTTGATCAGTGACACTAACGTTGGTATAATTAGTGGCACACTATGATCAACACCATATATTTTGGCCTCCATAGTGTCCTTGACTTCGTTAATGGTTGTTGTCAGCTTATTGAGGTGATATTGGACTTGGGTAGCAATGCTTACTTGTTGCGCCTTTAGACTAGCGAGGTTATCTTGCGCAACTTTAGCCATAGAATTGGCAAGTTCCTATAGCTCATCCTTAGTTAATGTAGTTGTGTTCACCATTTTGTTGGCTTTCTGCTTCTTTAGAGACGATTGGCCTTCTTCTGGCTGTACATGGGTTTGCGTCTACGTTTGATCTCCAGTGTCTTACTTCTCTAAAGGATGCTGGCTTGAGTCATCCATATCATCATCGTCCTCAATGTGTTCTTGCGACAGATTATCCTGGGTATCATTTCCTTCATGCTCTTTAGCATTAACTTGATGAATTGGCGGTTCTTCTGCATTCTATTCTTCAGGCAGCGACTCTGCGAGTGTCCCGTGCCATTTCTTTGGCCAAATATTGATGATTACATCCACATCGTTGTCTGTCACCATAAGTGCGCTAAGTATACCTGCTAAAGTGCATCTTTTGCAGGTAGCAGGTTTATATTATGTGCACCAGCTTGAAACTTGATGAACACAGCATACCTGTGCACAGTTGTGGCACGGATCCTGTGGGACTGCCGGACAACCTGACGCAGCACCTTTGCATGCATAAAGAATACAATGTTGTTATCCTATTGGTGATTGTTGTCTGCTTTATCTTCCCATAGATTCTGGTACCTTGAACCCAGGAAAGATAGTGGGACATCCATTTGTACATAGTCTGGAGGGTCAGCCCAGTTAGTGAAGGAAATCAAAATTAGTAACCAGGAATAGTAGAATTTGTGATCTTCCTTGTGCTGAGTGAGCATCACATCTTTGATCAGTACATTTAGCAAGTACAGTGACCAGTTGAATTTTATCCCAGTGAACATAAATCTGCAATTTCCACTACTGATGTCGAACATTGCATCGGTATCATATTATGAAACATTTTACAAGATAAGATTTTTGCAACAACACGGACACTCTTGTCCTAGATGGGCCCAAGAAAGTAGCCCTGGCCCACTTGCTGAAGGTTATGCTTCTGCTTAATTGGTTTAGTATTGTGCTTAGCCAGGTAAGGGAGAGGATATTTTCCTTCACTTGGGAGTCCCGTTATCCTTGCAATTAATTCAACATTAACTGGATATGGTTGATCCAGCCATAAGTATCCTTCATGGAAGCAGACCAGTAACTGCTTCACTTATGTAGTGACCTGTATGCTATGGCCAAAGTGAGGCATGAACAACATGTTGGTTAGACCTGTAGTGGCCAGTCCCTCGGCCCACTTCTTTGGATTAATCACTTGGGCATTACATGTAGCGGCCTGGGTTATGTTCATGCAATGTTTTAACTATAACCCTTCTTGTTGTCGAGTGTTGTAGCCTTGGAATTCCAATACAGCCAAGTTGGGGAGGATGTCGTGCAGCAAGGTCATGTTGACAGGGATCCATGGTGCTATCAGAGTGGTCATCGCCTTCTTTGGAAGATCTTCCTCCACTGCATCAGCTCTTCTTGGCGGAATGTAAAAAGGGAAATTCAGGCCGGGTCGCTTGACCTCAGGGTTTCTCTATGGTAGCACGCTGTCAATTTCGATATTTTCTAGTTGCTCAGTAGCAGGTGCCTTTCCTTGCTCATCTGGAGAGGTCAGATCCTTACGCTTCCTCTGCTTCACTGATGGCCGTGCAGATGCCTCTCCCAATTGCATCTCACTGGGTTGCCTCATTTCTTTGTCCAGTGTCATAGTTTCTTGTTGCGGTCCTGGAACAACTGCCCTTCTTTGGACTGGGTTTCATACAGGACATGAACCAGGGGTTGGAATGGTAGCATGACCATCTTAGATTCTTTGCTGCTTTCTTGTTCTTGGCATTATGTTGATCTCTGGTGGCTACTCTGGATGCTCATCCTCGGCTGATAATATTTCTACTTTCTCAGAAATGGGGCAACCAGAGATGACAGTAGCTTCTAATGCCTCACTCTCATTGGAAATGTCAATTACCATGGGTGTCTGCATAATTGAACAGGGATAGAAAGGTTTAGCTCTGCAATGGTTCAGCTCCAGTGCTCACTGTGCGTAATAGAAGAGTTGATGGGGAAGCCGAATATTACTTAGCCCTCGGGGTCCTTCAATCATCATTTGACAGGAGGTCGAGGTCTAATCAATTTCTCAGGTTGGATTTCCCAATGCTTCATTCAGTAACTTCTGTAACTATCTTTTAGGTCTATACTTGTCTGACTGGTTATGGAAATTAGTGCAAGGACAGGTGATGAGATCTAAAATTACGCCTCCCTTCTCCTTGTATTGCATTAATTTAATGCCACGTAGGTGTCCCAGCTGTACAAAACTTTGGCATGGATCCACTGGTTAATGTTAGCTAGCCTATCATTCTCACTTTTTACATCTTTTGGCCTCTTCTTGTCTTATCCCACATACCAATGGCTTTTTTCTTTGTCTAGACTTGGCATACTTTTCTTCGCTCGCTTGAGTTTTTGTGATGACTTGGTTATGGTGTATTTTATTTCTCATGCTTTCTGCTAGTTCTGCTGCAATCCTGCAACAGAATAGGTTACGTCTTTTGGCCTTCTTTTTTTACACATGTCATAGTAAGGTTTCAAGAAATTGTCATTCACCAAACATGCGACATGGGTACAATCAACTCTTTTGAGGTTGTGTTGTGCCCATATTCATACCCTGCATGATCATATAGGGCCTTAGCCATTGTGTCTTTAGTTTGCATAGGTGCTTGAGTACTCTGCTATCATATTGTAGGACAAGTCTTCCTTCTATAGATGGCTTCAACTTGATATATTGACCATGTTGTGTCGGCAGCTGTTGTTGACTTGGCTTAGTCTATAGTTGCAAGGGTATTTTCATCCCCTCTAAATCTCCCACCATTCCCCTTCTTCCTGAGTAGTTGAGAGGGAATAAGGTCTGGTACTCCTGTAGAAGATTTGCGATCTTTACAACTACTTTATCCTATGAGCACTTTTGTATTATTCTACGATCTTCAATTGTTTCAACCGCTTTTGGCCTACTGATGTTAATCGGATTATCTCCTGTGTCTCTAGTGATACTGTCTTGCTGAGTAGATGAACTTTGTCGATTAACATTAGCCTCTTTGTTAAGGATCTCCTCAACTATTCTCCCCTTTTCCTTCTGAATTGCAGTGCCACTTGTAGGGTGCTTATCAGGAAATACAACTATGTGCGCAACCTACTGGGTTCCTTGTCACAATTGCTCGGATGTATCACAGGTATTAGGAGTCACATACAACATTTATATGAAAGTATCATAGGTGGGTAACTCCCTTGACTCAGTCTCCATGCGTTGCACATACCTTCTAACTCTTGCACACCTTCTCATGGAGACTTCATGTAATATATTTTTCCAACTCTCTAAAGCCTCCCGTGAATCAGACGTACATGAGCTCGCACACTTCCAACTTAGGTTTCCTTATGCCGTCAGACTGATATAGTCTTCCTGCATAGCTGTGACATTGTATATTTGATCAAGCTAATCACCCTACTCCTCATTATAAACAGACTCAACGTATCTTTTCCCCTCAAATGGATCAATGGGTGAGACTACCCTCATTTCTTCATCTTCAAAAGAGAGGATCATTTTTCTTGAAATTTATGATTGTTTGATTGTGTATAGCCCAATCTATTCCTAGCAGTGTAGTGTAAGGGTTTGTGTCATCCACAATGTTAATGATCTCAAAGTCCACAGATGTGTGTAATCCTTCGACATCCACAGTTACATTGCTTAGTCGGCTAATGGGTATGAATTTTGACTAATTAGCAAGCTGCATATGGATAGGAGACTAGTCCAAGTGTGGCTTGCCCATGCTTTCCCATGTCTGGTGGGTTAGGATATTGACATCTGAACCCAGATTCAAGATGATATAGTCCATGTCATAATCACCTATCTGCGCATTAATTTTGAGTTTGCGGCCAGTTTTACATTTCCTTCTGTTATACCAAAATCCTGTCACCATCATGTGATAAGACATTTGACATACCTACTTGCCTTGAATCCCAGCTTCTGGAGTGGAAACTAAATGGTTTTTTATCAATCTGTCATACAAATTCCCAGCACCATGCATGCCCCTTTATCCAAGAGTGGTACCCTTGCTCACACCACCTTTCATCGGTTGTCCACAAGCAGTGCCACCGCCCATTGCCCTTGGTCCATAGGCGATTATTACCAGAACCACTCTGTCATAGAAGGAGAAGCACGGTACCCTCGGTAAAAAGGGAAAAAGAGAAGTTTCTTGAGGCTTCTAGATGATAAGCCTCATGTACTACCTTATCCCTACTGTTGTGGGTTGGTTTAGCTCGAGATCCCTCATCCTAGGATATTAGAGGGCACCTCACACACTAATTTCTCAACCATCTCTATCCATTAAAGCCCTATAAATATGAGCTCATAGCCATGGTTGAAGAGAGAACATGGAAGGCATTGTTATGCTGTTGGATTGATTCTTGGCCCTGTTGCCTCCTTTCACACACCTGGGTCACGTGGCAGAAATCTTCAAGCCACTCGGTGTGTCCTTGGGGGAAAGTCTTGAGTCAAGGCTGTCACCTTATTCTTGACTCCTCCGTTTAGGCTCAACTCCTAATGAAGCCAAGGGGGGTAGACCCTATTAAGTTACTAAGGATGATTACTTAGTGTTGTGATGTTGAAACTGACTGAGTTACTTAGGAGTTTGGAATTTAATTATAGATAATCAAAGATGGCAAGATATAAAAGATGAACACACGAAAGCACAATGCTGAGACACAATATGTATATATAACAAGAAAATAACCAGTGCCTTAGAATGGAGTCAAAAATAGAAACAATGTACTTGCATGTGCTTGGAGTGAGTGTTTTGCGATTGCCTCTTGGTATGTTTTAAGTTAAAAATGAAGTGTGAGTTGATTAAAATTAGGCGAAGGGGGGACTCCAGATATACCCGAGAGTACTTGGAGTATGTCCAAAACTAAACCTTCATGGCTACCCACAAGGAATATGTGGATTGAATGGAGTCTCTAGGGCTATTGTTCATAATGCACCCGTTAGGGTGTGACAGAGATCGGCACCCCGAGGTCACTTTTCAGGAGTTCCCGCTTCCTTTGGGTATTTTGCCACCGTAATGGTTTGATCTAGGTGTTGGATTTTCACTTGATGGTTTGTCAATTTGGGAGAGTGAATCCTAATTATTCTAGTCACTCAAGTTCTTTTGATACTGCTTGACTGATTGAACGAACCGCAGCCAAGTGCAGAGCATACACACCAGAGTCTTGTCAATTTTAGTAAATTTTGAGATAGGTGTTCTTTTTAAAAAGAAAACCCTCCAGGAACCTCTTTCGATCCAAGTGGATATCAATCGGGGAATCAAGGAGGGATTAATTTTATAATAGCTGATGAAACAAATGATGAAAAGGAAAACACATATACACAATTCTGGTTTTCTAATTAGTCCTACCATGCATCTCTTTCCCCTTTCGAGTCAATCGAGAAGTCGTGGGGTAAGTATTGAGATTACTTTGAAATATCAAATATGGAATGTGAAATTGATAATAAATCAAATTATACTACCCTGCAGATTAGAACTACACTAGTTTGCAAAAAAAAAGAAAGAAAAGCAAAAAAGAAACACGGACACAAATCCCCCCAGGGGGGATGGTGAATAGGATCGAAAGAGCCTATTTGAAAGGACATTTTATTCTTATTAGTAGCGATTTAAAATATCAGAAAATTAAAATTGATGCACTTTGGTCCTTGTTATCTGGGATCCAAAGGCTTACAACAAGCTTTTAAAAACCTAGAATTAAAACACAGTGGCGGGGAAAGCTTCCGGGAAGCTCCGGTTCGTCCAAGAGTCAGAAATTGGGCAGAGTCTCCTTCTCTTTTTGTTATACCTGCTAAAAAACAGCGAGAAATCAAAATCAAATGTTCCAAAACACACTTTGAAAGTGTTTTGGGTCACTACACTAGTTATCAAAAAACACTAAGTAAAATTTTGTTAAGTTGGGGTAATCTAGTTTTGCAAAAAGGAACCAAGGAAAGCAAGCTTTCCTTGGGATCTTGGATTTCTATTTGGGAAGCCAATGAGATGTGTAATTTTATTTCAGAATATGAAACTTTAAAGTACAGCAAAAGAAACTACCTTGAAAGCAAGCTACAAATTTTCTTTAAAATGCTTGCAAAAAAGAGGATAATTTCAGCTAGATCTCTTGAAATATAACTTTATATGCAAAACGGAATGGAGATATAAAATTAAAAAAGGATCTTACTAGCTAGATATATATGTAATTTTCTTAATGAGACAGATCTAAGCAATAAGATTCCTTAATAGTAACCAGTTTGAAGAAAATTTAAGATTTTGAAGGAGGAAAAGGAGAAGAGAAATGCTTGTTGCTGAAGCAGATTTGCAATGGAAACTTGTTAGTGGAATATAGAGGGGAAATGTCTTCACAAATATTTTGGATGTACAGTGGAGTCAAACTAGATCCATAGCTCGTCTAATCCTTGCTACCTGAAAGCTAAACACACAATCCTGCATGAAACCTCACGAGATCTGGATATATATATGAAAAAGAGACAATAATTACATGCAAATAAACTTATTAAACATGTATAATATATATCTTCTAACATATATTCTATGATATATAAGAAAAACAAGTAACCTTACTTGCCCAACTATACTCCTATTGATTCAGCTGAATCGTTCAAGCCAGACAGGGTTCAGATGCAGAAATTGAGAGAAAAGCCGGCAACATCAATAGCCATAAGACAATGCTTAATCCACACACATGAGAGAATTACACCATTTAGCCTCCAAAGCTTCTTTATTCCAACAATCAAAATATTACAACAATATTATAATAGCAAGCCCTTCAATCCAACTCTAACTAGCTTGGAAGAGGAGGCTTATGCTTTGATTTATACATAAACCAAAAGATCCAGCCCAGGGGGGGGGGGGGAATCCCAAGGAGACAGATCAAATCAGCTGATGGAGAGTCAATCAATGCAGATCAAAATCTGAACTAATCCTACTTGTCAACCGGGGGGTTGATTGAGCTAACACATCAACCCATAAACCGACACATCAGTCCACAGAGCATCTAGGAGAGTCCACACATGTGGAGGAGAGAGAGAGGGCGCAATTCCCCATAAAAGATGCTGAAGATCAACTCTGGATCTGATTTGATCACCTCCTTTAGTCAAGGATTTGTCAGATCCAGTCAATCTGGTTCAGATATGACTGATTTCAATCAAATCGACTGAGAATCCACTGATCTATGATTTTGGATTTGCTCCATTATTCATCAATTTATTAATTTAAATAATCAATAAATGATTTTTGGGGGCTTTCTGACTTGAGTGATGAAAAATCACTCAAAACTAGGAAATAGTGGGTCCATGGGTTTACATGGTGCTCTTAGCTTTAAAATGAGCACCTACATGACTGAAACTGATTATTGGCCCACTTTTATTACAAAATCAATTTTCCCAATTAAACTATTAAAAAATAGCCTAAGTTTTGGAAAAATTAAATTTTAATAAAAAACACTGAAAAAACCTAAAAAATTGAAAAATTGAAAAAAACTAGGGGGACTTAGACATGTTCATATGACTAGACCATGATGTCTAGCATGTTTATACATTGACACATAGACTCTAATAACCTCAATAGGCCTAAATTCCAAGTTGACCACCCCAACTTTGGAGGTATGGAGTGAAAAACTCAGAAATTATCAGTTGTTTATTCAACAACCAATAATAACCATGGGAAAAAACACCCTGGGATGATCGGATTGACAAATAAAGTCTAAGAGACCAAGTCTTTTATAGACACTATCATGCTAGAACATTTATTACAATTCCCCCATGGGGTATGAACATGTGATATAGTACAACAAGCACTTCCCAGAAGTACTTCCAAAGGTCTTCTGAAGTGCGAACACGTTATCCTTGTTCGGTTCACCAGGCTCACTTGATAAAAAACCACTAAGTACAACTTAGGTGGTAACATTCTGGCTCCATCTAGGGATACATTCTCTGACTGATATTCTGTTCAAAGGAGAGGATGTGAGAACTCTGGAATCTCTGGGTCCTGCATAGCAACTAGAGTTTGTCAATAACATGTATAAACATGAATTAACTATATAAGCAAACTAATGTACATAATTAGTCTATGATGTGCAAAAAGGAATATTTTACAAAACTAATATACAAAGGAAAATTTTCAAACATGGTACAAAATAACTATAATACAACAATATCTATGATACAACAACATGATATATAAAACTTAGAAATACATGCAGGGCAAGGTTTAGAAATTGGCCGTGAAACCACCGATGCCAATAAAGGCATCAAACTGTCTTGGAAAAAAACAACTTGAGGAGGAAACCATTCACCGGTAGTCTCAACCTTTCTCCTTCTAGGTCATTTAGATAGAAGGAGTTCATTCCTGCTATTTCATCGATGATGTATGGTCCCAACCATAAGCTGCCGAGCTTTCCATGTTTCCCAGGTTTCTTCTGTTGCTTGTCCCAACACAAAACTGTGTCACCTACTTGGAAGGATCCTGGCCGGGTAGACTTATCAAAGGCTCTCTTGACCTTGTTTGAATTTTTGATACTCTGGTCAAGAGAGTTTCTTCTACTCTCATCTAGCTTGATCAACTGGTTTATTCTATTCCGAATGGCCTCTTGATCTGAGCTGAAGGTCTGGAGAAGATGATAAACTGGAAGCTTTAAATGGACTGGTAAGGTGACATCTAGGCCATAGACTATTTCGAAAGGGCTCCTCCCGATTGAACTTTTATTGGTGATTCTGTCGGCCCATAATTCTAATTTGATCTTGCTATCCCAAGCCTTCTTATTGTCACCCACAATTTTCTTGATTATGGTCATTAAGTTATTGTTACTTTATTTAGCTAGACCATTTCCTTGGGGGTAGTAATTGGATGAGTGGGATAGGACAATGCCGTATTTGAAACATAAAGAGGATATCTCAGAGGAAACAAATCACGGGCCATTATCCGTGATGATTCTGGCTAGCACACCGAATCTTGTGATAATCTTATCTTCTAAGAAATCCATGACTATAGCATCGGTTGCCTTCTTGGTGGGTATCACCTCTACCCACTTGGTAAAATAATTAGTGGTGGTAAGAATCCAAGAATAACCATTGCTCGAGTTATCTTTGAACTTACCGATGAAATCAAGCCCCCATTGCTGGAAAGGGGCTTGGAATACTATTGGATTTAAAGGCAAGGCTTTCATTTGTTTCTTTCCAGTGAATAACTGACATTGGGGGCAAACTCTGACAGCCTTGTGCACATCTGAAAATAGGTTCGGCCAATAGTAGCCTGCTCTAAGGATTTTATGGGCAGTTTTTTTTGCTGCAAAATTTCCACCACCAAATCCTGAATAGAACTCAACCATGAGTTTCTTGGACTGAGGTTCATTGACACATCTAATTATTAAACCATCGTGGTTTCTCCAACCCAAACCATCTTTTTTCAAACAATACTTAGTTGCTTTTAACCTTAATGCTCTTCTTTTATGGCCAAGTAAGTGATCGGGGCATGTAAGGTTACGGAGGAAAAATACGATGTCGGTGTACCAAGGGTGCTGCTCTAATCTCTGAAGCTTATCTGATACACTTTGTTCTGAATCACTGTTCTAGCAGATTATTCCTAAGGCCTTTTCATTTCCTTGGGTAAAGATATTTGCAAGACATAGTCCCTTAATTAACTTAGTAGGTTTTATCTCCAAATCATATTCTTTAATCTTTGAAACCCACTTACCCCCGATTCCTAGACAATCCTGTTGAGACATGATATCCTTGACAGCTGCATGGGGTACTACTGCAGTTGCAACATTTTCCTAAAAATTTTAAAAAATTTGGGACCCTCCTTTTATTTCTTTTGCTCAGCTCTTTGTTTTGTTTGATGTTTGCGCAAAGATTTACTTGTATGCCAGCCATGTTTTACCTTTTGAATTGATTTTGCTTTGCTATCAGAATTGTTTTGAACTTTTGAGTCAGGAGTCTAGTGATCTGCACGCTCGCCGTTGCAGAGAAGTAACAAGAAGTTGGGTCTGATCCAAGATTTATTTCCTCCGATGCTTTTTATTTATTTTTTTTAATCAGCGGCTTGTTGGAATACTGTCAAAACATTTGTCTCTACGGGTTCCGCAGTTGTGAATGATGCATTGCGAAGCTCCCCGATGATTGCGTTAACCTTTTCCGATCCCACCGTTTTGACTCGCAGATCCTTTGGATTTCAGCTTTCACCGTTACAGCTTTGAAAAGCACTAGGCTTCTGATAGTTTGATTTATCTTGTTCGCTTGGTTGATGTTTTTCACTTGAGTCATGTTTATTTTTACTCCAATTTTTTGCTGGTCTGCGGGTCTCGTTTCCTTTATGGTTTCCACTGTTGCGGCTCTCCAACCATCTGTTGATCTGAAGCATTAGTCTCGTGAACTCCGATGCGAGTTCTGATTTGTTTCTCTGCCAACGCTATTCCAGGTGTCCTGACTGTTTCATCATCCACCATTGCGGAGGTGATATTGACATGATCTCCAATCCCATAGCCGTTCCGCCTCTCGATGGTTTTATTTTCCCACCGATTATAGTTGACCGAGGCGTATATAATTGGGGCCGGGGTGTTTTTATTATTTTATGGTTATTTTGGTGATTTCTCCATGCTGTCGTTTTCACTCGAGCAGACCAATGCATTCGTTGTCGGTACCTTCACTCCTAGGTGGCTTCGTCGTGGAAGTTTACTGGTTTTTCTCCACCAATCGCGCATCATAGTGACAGGTAGGCCCTTATGTCCATTTTCCCTTTCTGTTCAATTGGTCAAACTGTTTTGTTGTCTCCGCAGTTAGTGGTTGCTTAGGTTTTTCCATCCTGGCATGTCTATGTATTTGAGGTAAATGGTATGGCTGCCCAGTGGGGGGTTTTGTAGTTTTTCAATGATGACTTTCACGACCGTTAGGGGTTTGCAGCTCGCACTCGACTGCTGGGGAAACTGGTGCAGACGGTCATTACGCTGTCCGCACCAGTTTCCCCCAGTCTGTGTTTGGTTCTCTGGGGAGGGAATTTTCATGGTTTTCTTCCAAGAGGCCGGGAGTTTGGTTCCACAGTTCGGTCTCCCTCATTTTCACGAACCAAGGTTGCAATGTGGAGGTTACACCCCTTGGGTTGGGATTGTTACAATTCAAACCCCAGACCAATTTGAGGTTCATAATGCATTATCTATGCATACCGTGATGCGAGTGTTTCTGCAGCGAGTAGCTTCATCTTATCACTTGTAGTTTCCTTCACTTGGGTTTAGGTACCATGTTTTCCGCGTAACGTTTAGGTCGTAACACCGAGAGGGGGTATCGAGACTGTTTTATCCTTTACAAGAGGAGGGGGATATGTGTCTTTCTAGAGAGGCCATACTATTTTAAGTTGATTCTGTAAATGTTGGTTGTGAACTGGTTTTAGCCTTTTGGGAAGATTAATTTTATGCGGGAGCATTTGGTCTTTTGAGCAATGTTTGCTTATTTTTCATAGCTGCACTCATGTTTAGCATAGATGAGGTAAAATGCTTATATAGTTTGTCTCCATTTTGAATGTTATCTGGGAATATCCCAACAAAACCTAAAAGCAATTTCTGTGTATGACAGGGAAATTTTTTAGAATCCAAGATGTCTAAACAGCAGAAGAAGAAGGCTCCCATAGTAGAGGAGGAACCCGAAGTTGAAATTGTTACTAGAGTTGAGTACACCTACGAGGACACCAAATGCATAGTTGGTATAGAACCTGAATATCAATGGGGGGGAATTTACAGATTAATAACACGCTGAGAAATACCTGACATAGGTTTTGAAGAAGAAACCATCTATGCCAATATAGAGAGGTCTGCATTGATGAAAATTGCTACCAGACTTGAGCTTTTTCCATGCTCAGAGGTGATTGGGTGGATTTTTCCAAGGGCAGATGTAACCACCATGATTTTAGCAAATTTTGATAAATAGGGTTATGTTGCTTATAGCCCTGGGTATGTGTCACTAGCCTACCACTTACCAGAAGCACAAGTGTACTTGACTGAGGACTGGCTGAAGGAAATTAAGATAGACATAGTCGAGACACTGAAGAGAATGTTGGTTCCTGGCAAGAACTTTAGAACTAGGCCGACCGAGGAATATGATACTGCCAATCTAAGAACCCCTTATAGGTTCATTGCCCTCATGCTGAACATAATTTTCGGAAGGGCCCACGGTAAAAGCTTCAATTTAGAGTGGGTGCCTATCATTTTCTATGTTGCTACACAGGAGACAGTGTTCAACTGGGCGAACATTGTGTCCAACAGCCTCTCAGCCTGCATTGCATCAGCATTAGGAGGGGTGTCCCAGAAGAGATTAGAGTCCTATATGAGCTCTATACTGATTGATTGCATACTATGCAACCAACCCTTCCCTAATCTGAGGTGTATCTGGGACCAGGAGAGAACACCAGTCTACTCAGCATACAAGCCACTGTGGGCACACAAGTACCACGGTCACTATAGGGAAGTGTGTGAGCACTTCATCATGCCACTATATACATTGATCTTCTTAAATCAATGCAATTGCATGTCAGAGGAAGCACTGCAGGTGATTGAGGAATATGCAGACTACTATCTAACAGAGGATGGATTGTATTTTAGAATGTATGGATGCTCTAGAGCACCCTCCCTACTGCCAAAATTTGCCACGGACTATATAGTCCACAAAGAGGTAGTTAGACAAGTCTTTCTATATGGCATAGGGAGTTTTCTATTCGAACATAAGAAAGCAGCTTACCCTCCTTTACCATTCAGGTTGGGAAGCTATAAGTTAACGAGAGTGAAGAAAGCTGATGAATTTGTGGAGGAATTGGGGAAATAAATTTCCACAGGAATGATTCCCAGAACAAAGTGGCAGAGCACTGCAGGGAAGAAAATGTACATTTTGAATACGCAAGCCACTGGGATAGAGAGGAATCTATTTTTCGCAGTGCAAAAAATATAACGGCCTTAAGAAGAAGGTTTAAGAAGAAAATCACCACCAAAGGTGGGAAAGGACAGGATGAGCAGGAAAAGGCGGCAGAGGAAGAGGCTAGGAAACAGGATGAAGATGCTAGGAGACTAGCACAGGAAGCCGAAAGCTGGCTCAAAGGTGAGGAGGAAAAAAAGAGAAGAGCTGAACAAGAAGCAGCTAGAAAAGCAAAAGAATCTGCCCAGAGTGAAGAGGAGGAAAAGAAAAGAAAGATGGATGAGGAGCTGAAGAAGCAGGAAGCAGAAAGGCTAAAGCTGACGGGGACAGCGATAGAGCAATCGACTTTTGATCCTGTAGACAGTCAGGATTAGGACTTAGGGAAACCTGATATTCAAGATCCTAAGGCAACTGTTGCTAGCACAACAGGACAGGCCATGGTCCCCGCCCTTAGGCTAATCCCTTTTGAGCAGAAGAAAGGGGAGGAAGTACTGTATTTCAACACTATCTTTTATGAGAGGGAAAAGAAAAGAATAGTGAAGATGACCAAGAGAAAGGTCGAGACTGGGGGGCAGTCGGGTAAAATGATAAATGATAAAACTGTAGTATATGGAACAGATAAGGACCCCAGATTCACCATCAGAGCTAGGGCTGCATTGATCCATGCTTCTGAGGAAAATGTAGACTGAATAATGACTGATCTGGAATAGTCAAAGAAGTCTACTTCTCAGCTAAAAGATACCCTGAGAAGAGAGAGAGAGAGGAAAATAATAGATTGAAAAGAAAGTTTGAAGACATACAACAGGAAATAAAGTCTTCAAAATCTGAGCTCCAGTCCCTCCAAGTAGAGAAGAGATCTATGGATGCCACCCAAGGAAGTCTGGAGAAAGTGCAGTAGGAATGTCAAGAGTTAAGAACGGAAAAAGAGCAACTACTAGGTAAGATAGGGGAATTGGATATGCAGAAAGCTACTTTGGAGGAATCCGAAAGACAATCTCAGGGGTAGACCACAAAGTTGAAAGAACAGGTTGCCTCATTAACAACAGCTCTAGAAGAGGCCAGGGAACAGCAAGCCAATATTCAACCTTTCAAGGAGCATGTTCTAGCATAGAGGAGAAAGATGCACCAGCTGCAAGAAGCTATAGAAGAAGAAAGGTGCAAGATCTTGCAGGTAGACAATCGGTTGGAAGAGATTTTGGAAACCTCTTCATATTTTGTAGACATATCGCAGGACATCTTAGAAGTCCTGACAGGAAGGATGGTGATATTGCAAGCGAATGAAGAAACCCCTGCAGATCTGCCATCAAAATATCAACAAGTCCTAAGGCAAGACTATGATTTACTGGAGTTTGCCATAAACACAGCCGAAGAATTCAAGAAGGTTGTTAAGAAGAAAAAAGGGGCTTGTACAGAATTCTTCATGAGACTTTTGATCACTTATGATCACTGCGAGGTTGAGGCTAAACAGAAAATGGATACCTTTCCAGAACACAACCTGTTTTTTGAGATGTTGCAAAGGAGATATCAGGAAGATGAACAAATGATCCAGCACATCAAAACCTTGGACGAGCAGAACCTGAGGAATGAAGTAGCTCATTCCGCAGTTAGTGTGCAGTTGCTAGAGGACCAATTTCGCCTGAGCGTAGCCAGAATAAAAGCAATAAGAAATCAAGCTGCTAAATTCAAAATAAATATTCGTTTCTTGGAACCTTCCGAATTTGAAAGCATTGCCTCAAAGGCTTCATCGTGGAAGAAATTTTTGAATAGTCAAGTGGGACCCTCCTCATTAGCATTTTATTCATTTTTATATTATAAATTATGTGAGCACTTAACGAAAGAGAAATATGGGAGGTGAAGAGTTAGGGAAGCCCAAGAGTAATTTGTGGGAAGCCCAACAGTGTTGTTCTTTTGTATAAATATAGAAGATCTAGGTAAGAAAAAGGGACTTTTTCCCAGTTAGATTGGAAGAAATATTGTAAGAAGAACTATTTCCTTTTGCAATAGATAATTACAGTTTTCCTATTAGAGAAAGCTTGGTGGAATGTTCAAATGTTATGTTATGGATTTGTTGAAGAGGAACTATTTCATTTTCATCTTTTTTTCCATTAACTGTGAGATCGTTCTAACTCTCTGAACCTATGTTCTTGTATGAGTGATCTCTGGTTTATTTTATGAAAATTTCCACTATGAGTAATGAAGGTTGTTCATAAACAATTAGCTATCTAGTTGTTCAAATATCTTTAAATGTTCATGTGTTTTGAAAGAAGTATCAGCTATCTGTGATTTTTCATAATGCATGCACAAAATACATTACTCATTAATAAGTGATAATATTGCTCCCTAGGGATAGGTTAGGTAGTTAGATTTAATTCCTTGCTGTGTGTGATTTAGATGCAAGAGAGTTTAAGACGAGAGGTAAGAACATGCGCATCACATTGTGACCACTCCTTACATTCTCAATCAATCTGCATCTTTAGCTAGGCACTTGCATGTCATACTTAAATTCAAAATTACAAAAATATACACGGTGGACCAGGACGCAACTGGTAAAACCTTTTATTTTTTGTCACTTGACCTACGGTAGCCGGACAGCAAACCAGACGGATTCCCTACACCAAACAATCATGGGCTAGTTGGGAACGTTGAATCGGGAGAATCCCTTGTTTTTGTTTCCTACATATTTCTAGGCCTCAACAGTTTCTGGCGCTAGAAGGAGGGCCTCCAGTGCATGGCTGGCTGAGGAAATCCATTTCCTCGAAATAACTTCAGCAGTGATAGTTTTGAAAGCAGTTTTCCTGATCCAAATACTGAAGGGAATAGAGAACATTTGTTTTCTGTGGACAACCAAGTGATAAATGATCTGAGAAGACACACACGGGCTTATGTAAAGAGTATTGGAGGATTGCCCATTATCCCTAATTTACCCCAAAGAGAATACAAGAAGAAAGACCATCCCATCTTGGAAGATTCAGTGTTGGTTGGAGACTTGGAAGATTTAGTAGAAGGAGCATTACAGGAGGTGGTTTAGCCTTTGAATCAAATAGGCCTAAACACACCTTATTGTTCTCCTGTACGGACTCCTGTTCATTCACCTCCTCACTCTCCACCTAGACTCATGGTAGGTGTAAATGAAAATCAGCCACCTAACCCACCAAATCCACCGCCGGCTTGGAAAGCCACCTAACCCTTGAACTTAACACCTCCGTTGCATGACTTACCTCAAGCTTTTGAGAAGTTGCTGCCTAATTTTGATCGTAATGAGAAGGTTGTAGTATATGACCATTTGCAAAGTTTCTATTTAGCAATAGAAGGATTAAGGGCTGGGGAACATGAGGATGTTGTTTGTATACTTTTTCCACACACCCTTAAAGGATCAGTAGCATCCTGGTACTTTGGTTTTCCTGCAAACTCTATCCCAGATTGGGATACCTTTGAGAGGATTTTCAGAAGCAAATATGCAGCCCAAAAGATGCATGTAGCACTAATGAAAGGTTTGGGCACTTTAAAAAAATAAAGGAATGAGAAGGTACACAATTTCACTCAAATATTTTTTGCTTACCTTAAGAACTTCTCTGCAACTGATAATCCCTCTGATAAAGTTCTGATTGAGTATTATACCTCAGCTTTAGGTCCTGACTTGGCTATGTTTGCAAAATCTCAAGTTAAGCCTATGTTGGCATAGACTTATGAAGAAGCAGAAAGAGTAGAGGCTGAAAAAGAAAGTATAGAAGATTATCCTGAGCAATCTGGAGAAAAAAATTTCGGGAAAAGAGTCTTATTGCTGTCCAAACCTAAAGAGGAGCAATCACATGATTTTGAGGGGATGTTAAAGATGATGCAAAATATTTCCAATAGAATAATAGATTTGGAGAAGGAAAAAGAAGCTCAGAAAGATTATAAGCCTTATTACAAAAAATGGAAGATAACAACCAATGCAATACCCCTCCACACGGTTCAGCATCAATGAATCTGACAGAGGTAGGGAAGGATAATTTCTTCACTTTTCACCAACAACCCCATTCTGAAAAGAATTGTCCTCAATGGTTAAATTCAATGACATTAGTAATGAATCAGCTCTTGGAAACTAAATTGACCGAGGACAGTGATGAAGAGGAAAAAGGTAATAAGACCATAGAAAAACAAGAAAATGATACCATGTTTTTATGGGATTGTGTCTCGCTGTTTGATACAGAAAAAAGTACTCTTAAACCTGAGAATATACCAATGACAACAAAAGACATGAACTTGGTAAATAAAGACAACGCAATAATCTCAAAAATTAAGAAGTTGCAAGAAAATGTCAGAAAATAGCCAAAGAACAATGTTGAAGACAAAGTACCTGAAATTACCATTATCAGCCAAGATACTAAGCAAAGCAACAAGCCTAATAAACCTATGGAAGAACAAGTAGGTGTTAATAAAGAAAATACTGAAAAGCCTGAAGAGCCAGAGAAATAGATACCTACCGAAAACCAACCTGTGGAGGAAGATGTCGAATCAATTGACTCTGGAAATGCTGAACCATAAGGTGCATAATTGTTTGGTAGATTTTGGATTATCGGTGAATGTTATGCCACTCGCAGTTTGCAAAAAAATTAATGGGCAACCAAAACCTACTGCTTGGGAAGTCACTCAATTAGACAGAACTAGTGTCAAAGTAGTGGGGGAAATGGAGAATGTTCTCATTTGTTTATCTGCAAATAACAAGATATGTCAATTTATTGATATCGTGGTGGCTGACATACTAGATGGATATGGACTTATTCTGAACCAAGACTGGTCCGCAAGGTTAAAGGGGTATTTTGCTTCAGATTGGTCACATTTGTGGTTTCCTCATAAGGGGGCCCCCAATCGGATCAAAATTTTAAGAGAACCTTATATGAAACACACTATCACTAAGATGGAAGAAGGAAATGAGTCTGCTAATTCTGTTTTGGGGAATTATATTATAGATCTTGAACTAAGATATCATGCATTAGAAGAGGCCAGCAATATGACTAACACTCAGCCTGATCTCCTTCAATTTTCGCGGGCTGATGGGAGTGATTGTAAATCGGTAGACATAGTTTCGGTTTCAAAAATAGCAGAATTAGACCATGGTTAGGTATCTCATGTCTGCAATCCCGCCTAGCCCCTTGACTCATAAGTTGATATATTTTCAGGGGTGGGCACAATTTTATTTTTCTTTTGATTTGATGACCTTGTACATAAATAATTTGATGCATTTTTTCTTTGGTTTACCACTTTTATTTCTGGTTATTTGTTTTGTTTTTGAATGAAAGAGGAAAAATTTTGGTCACATGGAAAGCATCATGGTTCTCAATTAACTGAAATCTTTGGGATAAGACTGTGCGTTTTTATTTTTTTGAAATGATAGAATTTCTTCTAGTAAGTAGTTTTCCTAAATGGCTATGCACTCATTGAAGTCCTGCTCAACCCCTGAAAATCACTCAGAATTAAGAGGTCTGGATTACTATTTCGAAGCCCCATCCACTTCACATCTAAGATGTCCTAGGGAGTGACAGCAAAATACCCACAAAAAGAAAGCAAGGTAAACAATATATTATATATAAATGATCCCATGCCATGATTTCAAAAGCCTAAAGGCTGTTAAGAGTCAAAACTCCTAAAAGAAGCAATACATATCAAATAAAAGTACCAGAAACATGAATATCAATATTCCAAAAGTTCTTCTCCGTCTGTGAGATGAAAAGTAAATACATCTCTCACACAAAAGGACACTATGGATAGAAGAGCCTGAATAAATTCAGAAAGAAAGGCAGATGCAGGACTCAAAAGAACAAAAGTTCAAAAGGGCACAAAAGTGCATTTGGCATGGGAATGAGGAAAAAATGAATAGTTCTATTTACCATATGTTATGATCCTGTGGTGTCCAAGCTAGAAACTACCCAAAGATAGAGGTAAAGTAAAACTCACCTACTAAGCCTCAAAAGAGTTATCCAGACTTTCAAATATTTTGGGTGTTCCCATTTCCAAAGAATGGACTGTCCTCAATGATTTAAATGCATGTGTTTGCCATCTTAGGAATACAAGCATCTAGAAGAATTCAACTTATGAGCTAAATGATTAAACAGTCTTTTACTGGGAAGGAGTTGATTCAGAAATCTGGGGTTCACCAGGTAGTCACCAATTGTTGCAACTTCAACATTTTCCCAAAAATTAAAAAAAAATTGGGACCCTCCTTTTATTTCTTTTGCTCAGCTCTTTGTTTTGTTTGATGTTTGCGCAAAGATTTACTTGTATGCTAGCCATGTTTTACTATTTGAATTGATTTTGCTTTTCTATCAGAAGTGTTTTAAACTTTTGAGTTGGGAGTCTAGTCATCTGCACGCCCACCGTTGTGGAGAAGTAACAAGAAGTCGGGTCCGATACAAGATTTATTTCCTCCAATGCTTTTTATTTACTTTTCTTAATCGGTGGCTTGTTGGAATACTGTCAGAACATTTGTCTCTACGGGTTCCACAGTTACAAATTATGCATTGCGAAGCTCCCCGATGATTGCGTTAACTTTTTCCGATCCCGCCATTTTGACTCGCAGATCCTTTGGATTTCAGCTTTCGCCATTACGGCTTTGAAAAGCACTAGGCTTCCGATAGTTTGATTTATCTTGTCCGCTTGGTCGATGTTTTTCGCTTGAGTCATGTTTATTTTTACTCCGATTTTTTGCTGGTCTACGGGTCTTGTTTCCTTTATGATTTCCACCGTTGCAGCTCTCCAACCATCTGTTGATCCGAAGCCTTAGTCTCATGAGCTCCGATGTGAGTTCTGATTTGTTTCTTTGCCAATGCCATTGCGGGTGTCCTGACTATTTCATCATCCACTATTGCGGAGGTGATATTGACATGATCATCGATCCCATAGCCGTTCTTCCTCCCGATGGTTTTATTTTCCCACCGATTATAGTTGACCGAGGCGTATATAATTGGGGCCGGGGTGTTTTTATTATTTTTTGGTAATTTTGGTGATTTCTCCGTGCTATCATTTTCACTCGAGTAGACCAACGCATTCGCTGTCGGTACCTTCGCTCCTAGGTGGATTCGCTATGGAAGTTTACTATTTTTTCTCCACCAATCGCGCAACACAGTGATAGGTAGTCCCTTATGCCCATTTTCCCATTTCGTTAAATTGGTCAAACTATTTTGTCGTCTCCGCGGTTAGTGGTTACTTAGGTTTTTCCATCCTGGCATGTCTATATATTCGAGGTAAATGGTATGGATGCCCAGTGGGGGGTTTTGTAGTTTTGCAATGATGACTTTTGCAGCCATTAGGGGTTTGCAGCTCACACTCGACTGCTGGGGAAACCAGTGTAGACGGCTGTTACATTGTCTGCACCAGTTTCCCTCAGTCTGTGTTTGGTTATCCGGGGAGGGCGTTTTCATGGTTTTCTTACGAGAGGCCATGAGTTTGCTTCCATAGTTCGGTCGCCCTAGTCTTCACAAACCAGGGTTGCGATGTGGAGGTTACACCCCTTGGGTTGAGATTGTTACAATTTGAACCCTGGGCCAATTTTAGGTTCAGAATGCATTATCTATGCGGACCGTGATGCGAGTGTTTCTGTAGCGAGTAGCTTCATCTTATCACTTGCAGTGTCCTTCACTCGGGGTTAGGTACCATGTTTTCTGTGTAATGTTTAGGTCGTAACACCGAGAGGGGGTATTGAGACTGTTTTCTCCTTAACGAGAGGAGGGGGATATGTGTTGTTCTAGAGAGGCCATATTATTTTAAGTTGATTCTGCAACTGTTGGTCGTGAACTGGTTTTAGCCTTTTGGGAAGATTAATTTTATGCAGGAGCATTTGGTCTTTTGAGCATTGTTTGCTTATTTTTCATAGCTGCACTCTTGTTTAGCATAGATGAGGTAAAATGCTTATACAGTTTGTCTCCATTTTGAATGTTATTTGGGAATAGCCCAACAGAACCTAAAAGCAATTTTTGTGTATGACAGGGAAATTTTTTCATAATCCAAGATGTCTAAACGGTAGAAGAAGAAGGCTCCTGTAGTAGAGGAGGAACCCGAAGTTGAAATTGTTACCATAGTTGAGTACATCTACGAGGACACTAAATGCATAGTTGGTATAGAACCCGAATATCAATGGGGGGGAATTTATAGATTAATAACACACCGAGAAATACCTGACATAGGTTTTGAAGAAGAAACCATCTATGCCAATATAGAGAGGTCTGCATTGATGAAAATTACTACCAGACCTTAGCTTTTTCCATGCTCAGAGGTGATTGGGTGGATTCTGCCCAGGGTAGATGTAACCACCATGATTTTAGCAAATGTTGATAAATAGGGTTATGTTGCTTATAGCCATGGGTATGTGTCACTATCCTACCACTTACCAAAATCACAAGTGTACTTGACTGAGGATTGGCTGAAGGCAATTAAGATGGACCTAGTTGAGACACTGAAGAGAATGTTGGTGCCTGGAAAGAACTTTAGAACTAGGCCGACCGGGGAATATGATACTGCCAATCTAAGAACCCCTTACAGGTTCATTTCCCTGATGCTGAACATAATTTTTGGAAGGGCCCACGGTAAAATCTTCAAGTTAGAGTGGGTGCCTATCATTTTCTATGTTGCTACATAGGGGATAGTGTTCAACTGGGTGAACATTGTGTCCAACAGCCTCTCAGCCTGCATTGCATCAACATTAGGAGGGGTGTCCCAAAAGAGATCAGAGTTCTATATGAGCTCTATACTGATTGATTGCATACTATGCAACCAACCCTTCCCCAATCTGAGGTGTATCTGGGACCAGGAGAGAATACCAGTCTACTCAGCATACAAGCCACTGTGGGCACACAAGTACCATAGTCACTATAGGGAAGTGTGTGAGCACTTCATCATGCCACTATATACATTGATCTTCTTAAAGGAATGCAACTGCATGTCAGAGGAAGCATTGCAGGTGATTGAGGAATATGCAGACTACTATCTAACAGAGGATGGATTGTATTTTAGAATGTATGGATGCTCTAGAGCACCCTCCCTACTGCCGAAATATGCCACCGACTATATAGTCCACAAAGACGTAGTTAGACAATTCTTTCTATATGGCATAGGGAGTTTTCTATTCGAACATAAGAAAGCAGCTTACCCTCCTTTACCATTCAGTTTGGGAAGCTATAAGTTCACGAGAGTGAAGAAAGTTGATGAATTTTTGAAGGAATTGGGGAAATTTCATTTTGGGGAAATAAATTTCCACAGGAATGATTCCCAGAACAAAGTGGTAGAGCACTGCAGGGAAGAAAATGTACATTTTGAATACGTAAGCCACTGGGATAGAGAGGAATCTATTTTTCACAGTGCAAAAAATATAATAGCCTTAAGAAGAAGGTTTAAGAAGAAAATCACCACCGAAGGCGGGAAAGGACAGGATGAGAAGGAAAAGGCGGAAGAGGAAGAGGCTAGGAAACAGGATGAAGATGCTAGGAGACTAGCATAGGAAGCTGAAAGCTGGCTCAAAGGTGAGGAGGAAGAAAAGAGGAGATTTGAACAAGAAGCATCTAGAAAGGCAGAAGAAGCTGCTTGGAGTGAAGAGGAGGAAAAGAAAAGACAGATGGATGAGGAGCTGAAGAAGCAAGAAGCAGAAAGGCTAAAGCTGACGGGGATAGTGATAGAGCAATCGGCTTCCAATCCTATAGACAGTCAGGCTCAAAACTTGGGGAACCCTGATATTCAAGATCTTGAGGCAGCTGCTGCCAGCACAATAGGACAAGCCATATTCCTCACCCTTAGGCTAATCCCTTTTGAGCAGAAGAAAGGTGAGGAAGTACCGGATATCAACACTATCGTTTATGATAGGGAAAAGAAAAGAATAGTGAAGAGGACTGAGAGAAAGGTCAAGACTGGGGGGCAGTCAGGTAAAATGATAAACGATACAACTGTAGTATATGGAACAGACAAGGACCCCAGATTTACCATTAGAGTTGGGGATACATTGATCCATGCTTCTAAGGACAATGTAGACCGAATAATGACTGATCTAGAACAATCAAATAAGTCTACTTCCCAGCTAAAAGATACCCTGAGAAGAGAGAGAGAGGAAAATAATAGACTGAAAATAAAGTTTGAAGACATACAATAGGAAATAAAGTCTTCAAAAGCTGAGCTCCGGTCCCTCCAAGTAGAGAAGAGATCTATGGAGGCCACCCAAGGAAGTCTGGAGAAAGTGCAGTAGGAATGTCAAGATTTAAGAATGGAAAAAGAGCAGCTGCTAGGTAAGATAGGGGAATTGGAGCTGCAGAAAGATACTTTGGAGGAATCCGAAAGGAAATCTCAGGGGCATACCACAGAGCTGAAAGAATAGGTTGCCTCATTAATAACAGCTCTAGAAGAGGCCAGGAAATAGCAAGCCAATCTTCAGCCTTTCAAGGAGCATGTTCTGGCACAAAGGAGCAAGATGTACCAGCTACAAGAAGCTATAGAAGAAGAAAGGTGCAAGATCTTGCAGGTAGACAATCGGCTGGAAGATATTTTGGAAACCTATTCATATTTTGTAGACAGATCGCAGGACATATTAGAAGTCCTAACAGGAAGGATGGCGAGATTGGAAGTGAATGAAGAAACCTCTGCAGATCTGCCATCAAAAGATAAACAAGCCCTAAGGAAAGACTATGATTTACTGGAGTTTGCCATAAACACAGCTGAACAATTCAAGAAGGCTGTCAAGAAGACAAAAGGGGCTTGTACAGAATTCTTCGGGAGACTTTTGATCACTTAAAATCGCTGCCAAGTTGAGGCTAAATAGAAAATGGATACCTTTCCAGACCACAGCCTATTTTTGGAGATGTTGCAAAGGAGATATCAGGAATATGAACAAAGGATCTAGCACATCAAAACCTTGGATGAGCAGACCCAGAGGAATGAAGTAGCTCATTCTGCGGTTAGTGTGTAGTTTCTAGAGGACTAATTTCGCCTAAGCACAGCCAGAATAGAAGCAATAAGAAATCAGGCTGCTAAATTTGAAATAAATATTCATTTCTTGGAACCTTTCCAATTCGAAAGCATTGCCTCAGAGGCTTCATCGTGGAAGATGTTTTTGAATAGTCAAGTGGGACCCTCCTCATGAGCATTTTATTCATTTTTATATTATAAATTCTGTAAGCACTTAACGAAAGAGAAATATGGGAGGTGAAGAGTTAGGGAATCCCGAGAGTCATTCGTGGGAAGCCCAACAGTTTTGTTCTTTTGTATAAATATAGAAGATCTAGGTAAGAAAAAGGGACTTTTTCCCAGTTATATTGGAAGACATATTGTAAGAAGAACTATTTCCTTTTGCAATAGATAATTACATTTTTCCTGTTGGAGAAAGCTTGGTGGAATGTTCAAATGTTATGCTATGGATTTGTTGAAGAGGAACTATTTCATTTTCAGCTTTTTGTCCATTAACTGTGAGATCATTCTAACTCTATGAACCTATGTTCTTGTATGAGTGATCTCTAGTTTATTTTATGAAAATTTCCACTATGAGTAATGAAGGTTGTTCATAAACAATTGGCTATCTGGTTGTTCAAATATCTTTAAATGTTCATGTGTTTTGAAAGAAGTATCAGCTATCTGTGATTTTTCATAATGCATGCAAAAAATACATTACTCATTAATAAGTGATAATATTGCTCCCTAGGGATAGGTTAGGTAGTTAGATTTAATTCCTTGCTGTGTGTGATTTATATGAAGAGAGTTTAAGGCGAGAGGTGAGAACCTACGCATCACATTGTGACCACTCCTTGCATTCTCTAGCTAGGCACTTGCATGTCATACTTAAAGTCAAAATTACAAAAATATACACGGTGGACCGAGCCGCAACCGATAAAAGCTTTTATTTTTTGTCACTCGACCTACGGTATCCAGACCACAAATCGGACGGATTCCCTACACCAAACAATCACGGGCTAGTTGGGAACGTTGACTGGGGAGAATCCCTTGCTGTTGTTGCCTGCGAATTTCCAGGCCTCAATAGGTACATATCCAATGATTTTGGAGTAACCTATATAAGTTCTGAAATGTTTAAGGGACTTGACAAGAGCGTAGGCCTGTTTCTCCATCGTGGTATACTTCAACTCTGAATTTTGCAAGGCTCTACTCATAAAGGTTAAAGGTTGCTCTTGTCCCTCCTTATTCTTTTGAAGCAAAACACCGGCAATGGTGTCTTCTGAGGCAAAGGAAAATATCTAGAATTCCTTGGAATAATATAGACTAATCAAGACCAGGGACATGGATATGGCATTTTTGATAGACTTGAATGCAACTTTCCCTTCATCCATCCACTCAAACTTGGCATCTTTCTTTAATAACTTTTTTAGAGGTCTCATTAATTCTGCTAAACTTGGGATGAATCTTCTTATGAAATTGATCTGACCATTAAAATAATAGAGAGCTTTTAGATTCTGAGGCAAGGGGACTTTCTTTATGGCTTCAACTCTCTCAAGATCAACCTTGACACCATCCTTAGAAATGATGTGCCCCAACAACTTTCCTTCATTAACTCCAAAGATTGACTTGGTGGGGTTCAAGGAAATACCATATTTCCGACGTCTTATAAAAACCTACCTAAGATGACTTATGTGGTCAGATATTTCCTTTGAAAAAACAGTTAAGTCATCTTGATATATTTTGATTATTTTGCCTATAAGTTCTTTGAAGGCAAAATCCATGGCTCTTTGGAAGGTGGCACCAGCATTCAATAAGCCAAAAGGCATTCTTAAAAATTTATAGGTACCCCAAGGTGTGGTGAAAGTAGTCTTATGTTGATCCTCCTTATTTACCAACACCTGGTTATAACCAGAAAATCCATCCAACATGGACATCATTCCTGATCCTGTTACTCTTTGAAGCAATGTTTCCATGTCAGGCAATGGGTAATTATCTTTGAGGCATGATGTATTCAGATTTCTAAAATCTATACATATTCTAATTGACCCATTCTTGTTTCTGACCACAACTAAGTTGGAGCACCAAGATGAATGTCTTGTAGGTGCTATGATCCATGTTGCTAACATCTTCTGAAGTTCCTTCTACACAATGGGGGCCAACTTAGGATTTATTTGCCTAAGTTTTTGTGGGAAAGGTTTGACCTCCTTAGCTTCTTCTGTGAGCGGAATAGTGTGTTGAAACACATCCTCCCGACAGGATTTAAGCTCATCATAACTAAAGGCCAACAAATCTCTATACTCTTTGATTAAGTTGATCAAATTGTTCCTTTAGTTTTCCGAAGTACCCTTTCCAATTTTTATTAACTTGGGATCCTTGTCAGTTCCTATATTTATTTCCATATAATTCCCAGTTTTTATTTATTCCTTTTGTTTTTTATGATGATCCTGTCGATCGAAAAGATTCTCGAAATATATAAGGCTACTCGAGATGTGATTCCCTACATTATCCTCACACTCCTGATACTCTTTACCCTCTTGCTGATAACTGATCTTGCAACCTTCAAACTATTGTAGATTGTGGATGAATCTCAAAAGTTGTTCATCATCCTTAAACACCTGTCAGTGATCTATATTATCTGGAATTGAAGGTCTAAAATTAATTTCCATCTTTCCATTCCCACTAATCATTTCATCTGATGGCTGGAGGGTGGATGCTGCTACTGCCAATTTATCTGCTAACCCATTCATTTCCCTATGGATCTTTTGAATGTTAAGTGCATCAATCCACTCCATAGTGTCCCATGTGGCATTCCTATACTTTCTTAGTCTGTCATTTTTGCATTGATACTAATTCTTAATCTAGAGGACAACTAAATCTGAATCACCCTTTATGTTCAACATCTTTATCCCCATATCTCTAGTAGTTTCTAACCCTAGGAGCAATGCCTCATACTCAGCTACATTGTTTGATGCTTCAAACTCTAACCTGAATGCAAAGTTGTAGATTTTATCTAAAGGAGAGATGATCACGATGCCTACACCTTTTCCGGTTTTGGAATAAGCCCCAACAAAGTACATTTTCCAAACTTCATCGATCTTTTCATTTTTAATGTTTTCCTTAATAGGGGCCATGAAATTTGACAAAATAGCATAGTTTCCAAAGTTATCAGTGAAATGAACAAATTCATTTCTGGGCTTCTTAGGGATTTCTACATGTCGTTTCCTTAGCTTTTCTCTGTGGAGAATCACCCTAGTGTTCTCTGATGCAGGTATAGTAGCATATGTCCAATCCATTTGAATGTGCCCACCAAGAGTTGCCGCCCATTTTCTGGATAGCAACATCCCACAATTATCTGGAACATCCATCACCACCACATCCATCGACATGTCGATATCAGGATACTAGGCCAACTTAACTTGTAAATTTAATATTATCCCTACCACTTCAACTTCTCTTGCATCCATAGCACAAACATTGTGGTAGGGTCGGGTGACCCTTAGATTTAGTTGTTCCATTACTTTTCTTGTCATGACATTTGATGAAGCACCTGAATCTAACATGCAGTTATGAAGGATCAAGTTATCAACTAAAAGGGAGACATAAAAACATGGGTGGTCTTCTCTTCTTAGATCAACACTGTTGAGGACTATAGGCATATCTATAGGCTCAATATGTTCAACTTCAAATATAGCATTGTTATTAGGAAGAGGATCCTCTTTGGAAATATTATGAGCTTTACTTTGACTATCCTCTAAGGCTTTCAACAACTTTTCTTTTTGACCGGGAATTTTAAGGACATCAATTGCATAAACATGAATCTTAGCACTACTTATCCATTCTCCCATATCAATATTTGATTCAGAGACAATAGGAGGATCTGGGAGGGGAGGAGCGGTTACCTTTGGCTTGTACTATTTAGACGGTGATGGCTTCTCCTTTCTTTGATACACTGCTCCCTTGAATCTAGCCTCCTTCATTTCCTTAATTGCTTTAGGAGAAGGCATTACACCATAAAAGTTGGAAAGGAGATCCTTCTCATAACTGTAGTCTGTGGCCTGCTGCCAATGCTGGTTTGATAAAAAATAGGTTCGGCCTACCATGTACACATGATCAGAATCGCCTGATGTTGTTTCCTGATTATTGACCTTAGCCATTCCATGTTCTATAAATTGGTTTGCTATATAGCAAGTGCTTTCTTGGTGGAATTGATCACAAGGTTTACACCATGGAATGACTTCTTCTACCAGGTTAGTTGAGTCTAACTAGTTTGGAATCCTAGGTTCTTATTGAGGAGCTTTCTTCTGATACACCTAATTCTATTTAGGCTGAAAGTTCCTAGGTCCATTATTTATTTCCATTGTGATTATTGTGTTCTGAATATGATTCAATTGAACAGATTGATTTTCCATGATTTGGTTTTGACTAGTAACCAATTTTTTTATCATGTTAGTTACCTTTTCCATGGGGTCTTTAGAGGTTTCCTTTTCCTCTAATTCAACGGATTTTCCCTTCTCTTTGTTGTATGAAGTGTTTCCCCTAGTGTAACCTGGAATGTTGTATTTTCCTAAAGACTGCATATTCTTTTCTATTTTCTCAGCCAATTCCTGAGCAGTTTTTAGATCGGCCGGCTCTTTGTCCCTTAACGGGTACCTCAAATCACTAGTGAAAGCTTCGATGTAAGATATGAGGATGGAGGCATCCCTTGGCTTGATTTCTCTAGGGAGGTCCACAATCACATGCCTGAACTTAGTATTAAATTCATCAATGGTTTCATTCTCCATCTTCTTTATGTTATGGAGAGCAGCAAGAAGATGTCTTGGTTCTTTCTTTTCCCCCCATTTCTTCTTAAAACCCTCTAGGAATTCATTAAGAGTTTTATATGAAACATCACCAAGGTCGGAGTACCATTCCGCAACATCATCCTCTAAGAATAAAGCAAAGAGATTCATTTTGACATCTTCATGGTTATGGGCAGCATCATTGCAGTAACTGACTAGGTGCTTGCCAAACTTTCGGATGTGAGACTTGGCAGTGATGGCATTATTTCCCTAGAATATGGGGAGCTTCTTGATAGCATCATTAGGAATGTCATGAGGACTACCTGCTATCTGAGAAAAGTCATGGGGTTTGAAAAATTCCGTCATTTCTTGAGATTGGAAGGTATGACTCTCTACAAATATGTGATGGATATCTGAGAGGGATTGGTCTCCTAAATTTTCAAGGTTTATACGAGAAGTCTGCCTATTCAATATTTCCCTAATAAACCTTTCAGGATCAGGGAGAGGATTGAATGATTGTCGGTAGTTTCTTCGGGTAGAAATTCTCGAAGGGATGTTAGACAGTGGAGTCTCCAGATGGATCGAGTTTTAATTTTTATGTTTTTTAAATACTAGATCAATCAAAAGTTTTTATCTTTTTAGTTGTTTAGAAAAAAGTTAAGCTAAGTCGTACTCGGGAATAAAAAGATTTATCCCCGGCAACGGCGCCAAAAAGTGTTGCTGCCTTTCATACACCTGGGTCACATGGCAGAAATCTTCAAGCCACTCGGTGTGTCCTTGGGGGAAAGTCTCGAGTCAAGGTTGTCACCTTGTTCTTGACTCCTCCGTTTAGGCTCAACTCCTAACGAAGCCAAGGGGGGTAGACCATATTAAGTTACTATGGCTAATTACTTAGTATGGTGATGTTAAACTGAATGAATTACTTAGGAGTTTGAAATTTAACCATAAACAACCATAGATGAAAAGATACAAAATGAGCGCACAAAAGCACAATTCTGAGACACAATATATATATATATATATATATAGCAAGAAAATAACCAGTGCCTTAAAATGGAGTCAAAAGATAATCAATGTACTTGCATGTGCTTGGAGTAAATTTTTTGCAACTGCCTCTTGGTACGTTTTAAGTTAATGTGAAATATGAGTTGCTTAAAATTAGTCAAAGAGGTGGACTCTAGATATACCCGAGAGTACTTGGAGTATGTCCAAAAATAAACCTTCACGGCTACCCGCAAGGAATATGTGGGCTGAATGGAGTCTCTAGGGCTATTGTTCATAATGCACCCGTTAGGGTGTAATAGAGATCGGTGCCCCGATGTCACTTTTCAAGAGTTCCCGCTTCCTTTGGGTATTTTTCCACCATAATGGTTTGATCTAGGTGTTATATTTTCACCTGATGGTTTGTCAATTTGGGAGAGTGAATCCTAATTATTCTAGTCACTCAAGTGCTTTTGATACAGCTTGACTGATCGGATGAACCGCAGCCAAGTGCAGAGCATACACACCGGAGTCTTGTCAATTTTAGTAAATTTTGAGATGGGTGTTCTTGTTAAAAAGAAAACCCTCCAGGAACCTCTTTTGATCCAAGTGGATATCAATAGGGGAATCAAGGAGGGGTTAATTTGATAATAGCTTATGAAACAAATGATGAAAATGAAAACACATATACACAATTCCAGTTTTCTAATTAGTCCTACCACGCATCTCTTTCCCCTTTCGGGTCAATCGAGAAGTCGTGGGGTAAGTATTAAGATTACTTTGAAATCTCAAATATGGAATATGAAATTGATAATAAATCAAATTATACTACCCTGCAGATTAGAACTACGCTAGTTTGCAAAAAAAAAGGAAAGAAAAGCAAAAAAGAAACACGGACACAAATCCCCCCAGGGGGGATGGTGAATAGGCTCGAAAGAGCCTATTCGAAAGGACCTTTTATTTTTATTAGCAGCGATTTACAATATCAGAAAATTAAAATGGATGCACTTTGGTCCTTGTTATCTGGGATCTAGAATTAAAACACAGTGGTGGGGAAAGCTTCCGGGAAGCTCTGGTTCGTCCATGAGTCAGAAATTGGGTAGAGTCTCGTTCTCTTTTTGTTAGACCTGCTAAAAAACAGCAAGAAATAAAAATAAAATGTTTCCAAACACACTTTGAAAGTGTTTTGGGTCACTACACTAGTTACCAAAAAAAACTAAGTAAAATTTTGTTAAGTTGGGGTAATCTAGTTTTGCAAAAAGTAACCAAGGAAAGAAAGATTTCCTTGGGATATTGGCTTGATGTTTGGGCAGCCAATGAGATGTGCAATTTTATTGCAGAATATGAAACTTTAATGTATAGCAAAAGAAACTACCTTGAAATCAAGCTACAAATTTTCTTTAAAATGCTTTCAAAAAAGAGGATAATTTCAGCTAGATCTCTTGAAATACAACTTTATATGCAAAACAGAACTGAGATCTAAACTTAAGAGAGGATATTACTAGCTAGATATATATGTAATTTTCTTAATGAGATAGATCTAAGCAATAAGATTCCTTAATAGTAACCAGTTTGAATAAAATTTAATATTTTGAAGGAGGAAAAGGAGAAGAGAAGTGCTTGTTGCTGAAACAGATTTGTAATGGAAACTTGTTAGTGGAATACAAAGGGGAAATGTATTCACAAATCTTTTGGATGTACACCAGAGTCAAACTAGATCCACAGCTCGTCCAATCCTTTCTACCTGAAAGCTAAACACACAATCCTGCACGAAACCTCATGAGATCTGGATATATATATATGAAAAAGAGACAAGAATTACATGCAAAATAAACTTATTAAACATGTATAATCTAGATCTTCTAACATATATGCTATGAGATATAAGAAAAACAAGTAACCTTACTTTCCCAACTATACTCCTATTGATTCAGCTGAATCGTTCAAGCCAGACAGGGTTTAGATGAAGAAATTGAGAGAAAAGCCGGCAACATCAATAGCCGTAAGACAATGCTTAATCCACACACATGAGAGCATTACAACATTTAGCCTCCAAAGCTTCTTTATTCCAAAAATCAAAATATTACAACAATATTAGAATAGCAAGCCCTTCAATCCAACTCTAACTAGATTGGAAGAGGAGGCTTATGATTTGATTTATACAAAACCCTGGAGATCCAGCCCAGGGGGTGTTATAGAAGATTTCACCACTCTAGGTGAATCACACTTTGTATGGCCTTCCCCTGTCCTGCTGTAGACTCCTTAGACCTCATGGACCATTTTTTGTCCTTTGATGTTTCCTTGATCATCCCTAAAAACATATGAAAAATGATACACGCGACTTTTAAATCTATAAGCGCGTATATACGCGGGTTTGACCACTAAAACCGCGTACATCGGGATGTGTGCATAATCCAAATCATTTTGGAGTTTTCCTTGAAATGGATCTGACTCATTTGACTCCTGGCCTTCCATATGCCTTGAGATCGCTCGGATTCAACCTTTCATTACCCCTTTGAAAAGCTATATAAGGAACCCCTTGGTACATTGAAGGCATAAGAGAGAATTGAAAGAAAAGAAACTATAATCCATTATTGCCGGAACTTATGCTTGATTCTGCATCCCTTTGTCCCTTGGAGCACTTTTGTGTTCTTCCCAAGTGTTCTAGTAGATTTCACCACGCCAGGTGAATCACACATTGTATGGCCTTCCCCCGTCCCACTGCAAACTCATTAGCCCCTATGGACCACTTTTTGTCTTTTGATGTTTCCTTGATCATCCCTAAAAACATATGAAAAATTATATACGTGGATTTTAACCCTATAATCATGTACATACGTGGGTTTTACCCCTATAACTGCGTACATCAGGATGTGTGCATAATCCAAATCCTTTTGGAGTTTTCCGTGACATGGATCCGACTCATTTGACTCCTGGCCTTCCATATGCCTTGAGATCGCACAGATTCGACCTTTCATTATCCCTTTGAAAGCTATATAAGGAACCCCTTGGTACATTGAAAGCATAAGAGAGAATTGAGAGCAAAGAAACTATAGTCCATTGTTGCTGGAATTTATGCTTGAGTCTGCATCCCTTTGTCCCTTGGAGCACTTTTGTGTTCTTCCCAAGATTTCCTTTTGCTAGTGAGCTTGCTATCTAAGTGATGGAAAATTGAAGTGGTGGAGGCCCAAATGGGGGATTCAGTTTCTCCAGTTTGTAGACGTGCTGTCAGAGGTTGTATCTATCTTGTAATCTTTGATTTATATTAATAAGAACTATCTTTTTCTGTCCAATGATGTGTATTTGAATGAATATTTTATCCATGGGAATATGTCAAATGCTTTTACATTATTGAATATATATGCTAGAATAGATCTAACACCATGATATATAGTATGCTTGTATTCTTTACTTGTTGTTGAGGAAGTAATATATCAATTCAAGCTGAATATTGGAAAGCTGAACGGGGATCTACTTCAACCGTCCGAAATAAGGTACGAGGTCTGATCCTTTAGTGTTAGACATTTAATTTCTATTGCATATTGGGAAAGATTGATTTCTGGAGTCAAGCTATCTGTTGTGGTACCCCAAGCCATAGGAATTTCTCTCCGTAATAGAATTGGTGACTCCGCTGGGGAGTTCCTAGTAGTTTTCCTTTGGGGGTTGGTTTCTTGGCATTCAATGTATTTGAATTGCTCTCTCTCTCTTGTTTTTGTGTCGGGTATGGGGGCATGTATGCCTGGTAGAGTCTGATTGGTGTGAAGTTAGTCTCATCCTGTCTGTTTTCCTTGAGTTTGTGCATCTTTTTCTTCCTGTACGTAGGTTTTTGACTTACAGTCGCGTATATACGCGGTTTCCTCTGCGATTTCCGCGTATACACGCAGGTTTACTACAAATAGTCGCGTATACCCTGTTTTTTACCTTTTTGTGGAAGATAGTGGATTACTGGGTGAATTTTGATATTTGCTGAGTCTCCTTTGGCACTGCCTAAGTCTGTTAATACCTCTATTTCTGACCAAAATCGGTTTTTTTAGGCTAATTTTTTATTTTTTAAGAAAGTTCTTGTCATGGCATTTTTTATTTTTTGTTTGAGATTAGTGCATTAGAGTTCTTTTACCTTAGTGATTTTCTTGAATGATGTTTATGTGTGCTTGCAGAGTCTGGGGGTTGTAGAATCATTCTTTTGCCTTTTGCATCTCTTTTATTTTCAAAAAATCCAAAAACATTTGCTTATCATCATGCATTGCATTTTTCACTTTGCATTGTACTTGCATTAGATCTAGATTTTCTTTGGAGTACTATTTAGGACTTCATATAGGAAAATTTGCATTCATTTGAAGAAGAAATTATGCATTACACGTAGTAGCATACCCTGTTTTCATGGACACAATGCATTTGCATTGATTGTTAGGTGTGCATTTTACTTCTTGTTGCGTCATAACACCATTAGCTGCATGACCATATCCTATTTTTGAGTAATAAAGCCAACTAAAATCAACGCTAAAATAAAATGAATTACACTCTTTTCTTTTCTAGGGTGCACCAACAAGCTTAGGTTTTAGGATCTTGGAGTAGTTCATTGTAAGTTAATTCTACAAGATCACTAAACAACAACATCTAGGTGTCTGTCCAGGTGAGTGTGTGAAATCCTTGGTATAACCATTGTTCTCAGGATCCTCCTCTCAAAAGGGAGTTAAGCATGAGGAAGTGTGAGTAGTTATTGATTGGGATGACCCCTAGTCATAACTGAGTAGCACCGGAGATATTTCCAGGATTGTATTCATATCTGGGGGCTCTTTCGATAGTTTTGGGCTTTACTACCCTACCCATACAGTCAATCTCTCCTGTGACTATCCGCTTGAGCTTTGATTATATTGAGGTGACCTTAGTGCCCTTACCTAGGATATCAAGGGGGTACTTGTAGAGGTTATTCTGCAGGTGTCCAGGCCAGGTTGGGGTCGGACAACAGAGTCACTTTACACATTGAAGTTGAGGGCCAAGGTAATTGGTTACGTACCTCCTCTTGTTGTGTATGGGAGTCTCAAGCCTCTCCTAGGCGAGACATACCTGCTTCATTCGGGAGCTCACTTATCTAGCCCTTGTTTGCTTGCATTTGGATTTAGATTTTATTAGTGATTACTCTATGCATGCTAGTTTCCCTAGGGTTGACGTAAATAGAGAGTCTTTGCTATTTTTTTTTGAGTCATTGTGGATTCAGGTGCGGTTCCGCGCCGTTCTCATCGTTTAGCAGGACTTCTGCCTTCTACTTGTCCTCCTCCTTTGGGAGAGGGACCTAGATAGTCTAGGTATACTATGTCACACATTGATTCACACACCATGGGAGATTCTCAGAAGGTATTCCTGAACCACCTCCTCCCATTCGTGTTGACGATGGGGAATTTACTCCTACTTATGATCCTTCACCCAACTTAACTGAGTTAGGTCCTGTGATTTCTGAGATAGGAGCCATGCATGATAGACCTATTCACTCTAGGTCTGATTCCCCTTTTGACGCGTTACTGGTATGGCATGTCGGAGGATGCCGAGACTCATTTTGAACCCGCCACTACTAGCTATGGTAGTTATGGTATGACCGGTTTTCCTATGCATGATTTGACATTTCATGTCGAATCCAACTTTGAGCCTAGCACTATGCCTGGGGGCAATCCCATTCATTACCATGCGGAGAGGTTTGGGAGCACTAGTCACATTGCACCTTCCATCCCAGTGGTGGAAGCTCAATCTTATATTCCTCCTAGGTCTAGAGTTAGCGATCCTATTAGGATACCAGAACTGAGATGGGTGACGATAGGCGGTAGTACATATCTTATTACTCAGATTCCTTCATCCTCGGCCCCTAGTTCTTCAAATTTCCACCCTCCACCTTATTCACATGGTCCTTTGAGTCGACACGTAGCTACGAGTCAGGTCCATACTGCGGTTACTAGACCAATTGTGTCTCAAGTCTACATACCACCTGTTGCTTCGGGAGGTTATGTTCATGCTTCTAGAGGTCATATTACTACTTCCGTAGCATATATCCCTACTTCCAGTATGTATATTCCTACTTTCGGAGCGTATCTTCCTACCTATGGAGTATCTCACGGGACATCGCAAGCGATGACCTATGGACCCTATTATGGGATGCAGTATGGATAGGGTTCTTCACCTTATGGAGGCGAGTATCAACAACCTGCTTACTGTCCTAATTACGGCTTTGTAGCTCCTACTAGTCAAGTTCCACCTCATTATGGTGCTTCCACGCCACCCTATACAGGTCATACGGGAGGAGGTCACTATGACCAAGGCCATGGTGGTAATCAATCCTATATGAACCAGGGAGCGGTCCATAGACCTCATCATCCTAGGCTCCCTTTCCTCGTGACGCTCAATCTTCTTGACTTATCGAGACTTAGGAACGATCATGTGGCTCATGACCCAGCTTGGCCGGCTGTCCCTACCAAGCTTCCTTCGGACATACCTAAGTTCGAAGGCAAACCAGGAAGGATCCGAGCGAACATGTTACTACGTTCCACCTATGGTGCTCTTCGAATTCATTACATTAGGACTCTGTCCGTTTGAGACTATTTCAACGCACCTTCATGGGGCCTGCTGTGAAATGGTATATAAAGTTACCTAGGGGTGATTTCACTTTGTTCGATGACCTTGCGATGACTTTTCTTAATCACTTCCAGCTACCAGTGTGCTATGATGTTGGTACTGAAATCTTGTTGACATTTTGGCAAGATAAAGCCACCCATATTTCTGATCATATTCAGGAGTGGCGTAGACGGAAGAGATTAATTAAAGCCTTTATACCGCCGGAGTTCCTCCTTGAGTGGTTCCTCAAATCATTATTGCCATATATAGAGAAGGATGTTTCCACATCCGGAGTGCAGAATGAGGAACAAGCAATCTTTAGGGTGCAGGAACTGGACTTTATCTATGCTCATTCCGGTTTGTTGTATGATATTATTCCCAATTCTCCTCGTTCCAGTTTCGATCCCAAGGTCAAACCTGGACCACATGCCGATGGCATTGTGGGTTGTGCAAGTGAGAAACCTATAGATTCGGTTGCAAAACAAGTTGGTCAGTTGTCAATCAACCAATATACTTCGGGACAAGCTACGGATTTGTCTCAACCCGCCCAAACGGTGAATGTAGTTTCTATGCAATCGTCAGACCAAAAGGGTAACTAGCAGCCCAGACAGAATAGAAAAAAGGGTAAAAATAATAATAATAATCATAAGGGTGAGTATAAGAACGAGAATGATAACAATAATGACAAGAACGATAAAAATGCTAGGGGGGACAAGCAAGCTAAACGTAAGGTTAATTTCCCTTGCAAGTTATGTAAGGACGATCACCTAACCTACTTGTGCCCTTGGACTGATGAAGCTTTGAGATTCTTAGCACAAGGACCAGCTGTGCTAACAAACCCTTTACCGCATAACCAGAATATGAACTAGAGGTCCCATGACCAGTCTAGTGAGAATGATCCACTAGAGACTAGTGCTCGTGGGTACATTAACATGGTTCATACTGCGAAAGTTGTGATGCGTGCGAAATATTATAGTTCGTCACAACCCAGCCCAGGAAAAGAGCCTGATCCACCAGGGTCACCTTTGCGTATTGAAAAACCTACGGATAAACCTGAGGCTACACCTCACATTCCTAAGGGAGTCCTTAAGCATTCGAGGCATAACCCAAATGCCCGAGCCACCCAGAATTATTCAATTGTTGAGGATTTGGGCCACACTCCTTGTGTGATGTCTGCATTGGAAGTGCTTCAGAGTTGTCCTTCGCAAAGGAAGGCGTTGCTTTCTGCCCTTGGTGTGAATGGAAATGATTCTTCCTCGGTGATCAAATTTGAAACTGCAGGACTACAGCCTCGCTTTCTCTACTATGTGTCTCTTTTGGTGCACGTAGAATGTCTTAATATGATTGTCAAGCGTATTGTGATTGACGAGGGCGCTGCAGCTTCTGTGATGTCTTTGTCCTATTGGAAGGGTCTGGGTTCTCCTGAGCTGTCTAAATCAGCGACTATGTTAACTGCGTTTGATGGGAGATCTTTTAGGCTGCACAACATCCTTCCTTCCCTTAAAGTCTGTTTGGGGGGGAAGACCATTGCGATAGAGGTTGAGGTGGTTGATGCCCCCATTGACTACAATCTCTTGTTGTGTACGAACTAGATGTATAGTATGCAAGTCGTTGCTTCTTACTTGTTCCGCATTGTATGCTTTCCACATAATGGGAAGATTGTAACGATTGATCAAATGGAATTCAAGAATCCATATGTTACTGCATATTCAGGAGCTTCGATCTCGATCGTTGACCACTCCCATCCAGCAACTGGGAGTGTGGGTGTAGGCATGTATCCATCCCTCATGGGAATCTTTAGTTTTCCTGCGCCAATCCTCATGATAGGATCTGGTTCTGATGAGGCTTTGACATCTACGACCTCGGTGTCTTTTCGCACAAACCATATGGAAGATCCTTGGATTCTTCCTACACCAAGTACCTCGAGTGAGCCCGTCGAGAAGAGCATGCCGTTGCCTGCAGCTATGATAGCTTATCAAGCTAATCTCAAGAGTGTTGCAAAGCCTTGTTCTTCCTCTTCGCAGACAGAGGAGGAAGACCCCTATGTGCTGCCGGCATGGGAAGTACAGTCTTCTCATGCCCACGACTACCTTGATATGGTTTTCCCTTCAGATGAAGCGATTATCGAGGCTATGTCGGGAGTTGAGCCACCATGGGAGGAACTTCATCATAGATCATATTTCCTTCCAGCACTTGACTATTTGGAGCATGAGGATTATAGGGAGATTCTTAGTCAGAAAGTTGGTAGTCCTATGGTTCCATTAAGATCTCCTGGTCCGATGGCTGATGGAAACATGGAAAACATATCGTCAACGATTCCTATCAACATTTCTCACAATCTTGGCACAATAGAAAATGTCTATATTGTGGCAGAATGTTCCCAAGCTGAGATTCTTGAATACACTGAGCTATTTAAGGAATTTCATGATGTTTTTTCTTGGTATTATGACAAGATTCCAGGTATTAACCCTTGGATTGTCGAACATGAGATTAAGACTTACCCCAACGCTAAGCCTGTTCGACAGCATTTACGCACCATGAATCCTAGGAAAGCACCCACCATTAAGGCAGAGATAAAGAAGTTGTTGAAACCCGGTTTCATCTATCCTGTTCCCTTGATGAAATGGGTTTCAAACCTCGTTTTGGTGGATAAGAAGTAGGGAGCGATCCGCATATGCACTGATTTCCATGATTTAAATCATGCCTATCCTAAGGATAACTTCCCCACACCATTTATAGATCAGATTTTGGATGAGTGTGCAGGTAGCGAGGCGTTCTCCTTCATGGACAGCTTTTTCGGGTATAATCAGATCCAGATTAAACCTGAGGACCAACATAAGACCGCATTTATTTGTCCTTGGGGAAAATTTGCATATCGGAAAATGCCTTTCGGCCTTAAAAATGCCGGAGCTACATTTCAGCGGGTGATGACCTTGATCTTCCACAATCTCAAGTCTATTATTGAAGTATTTTTGGATGACCTCGCTACTCATTCTCGTATGAGAATGCATCATTCTTATCACTTGAGATTGGTTTTCGAAAGATGGTGGCACTATTTAGTTAGATTAAATCCTCATAAGTGCATCTTTTGCATGAAGTCAGTTCGTTTGTTAGGATTCATCGTTTCGAAAGAGGGTATAAGAGTCGACCCTTTGAAGGTTGAGGCAATACTTCAGTTGTCTCCCCCAAGAAATATTTGTCATCTTCAGTGTTTGCAAGGCATGGCAAACTTATTACGAATATTTGTTGTCAACTTTGCCAATTTGACTAGAGGCTTCATGCGTCTCTTGAAGAAGGATACTCCCTTTGAATGGGATGAGCGAGCCCAGGAGTCCTTCGATGCACTCAAGCAAGCCCTAGCATCGACCCCGGTGATTAGTCCTTCGGATTATGGCCGTGATTTCTTATTATATGTGGCCACATATTTAGAGATGATTGGTATGGTTTTGGTTCAAGAGGATGAGGAGCTCCAAGAGCATGTCATATATTATCTGAGCTGAAACCTTATTGACACAAAGATTCGTTATTCTCATGTTGAGAATCTTGCTTTAGCTACCATACATGCGGTTCAGCGTTTGAGACATTATATTCTCCTTCGCCATACCTTGGTTGTGTCCCATGTCAATCCATTTCAATTCATCCTCACACGAAGGATGATTGGGGGAAAATATAATAAATGGATTGTCATTCTGCAAGAATTTGATCTCGAGTTTGTTTCGGCAAAATTGAAGAAATATTTAATCTTTGCAGAGCTTATATCGAATTTTCCGAGCGAGGACGAGGAGTTGGTTTGTGAAGATACTTTTGTCGATGAACACATCTTCTTAATTTTAATTCTAGACCCATCGTATGGGGATATCATAGTATATCTACAAACACAGAGGACCCCTACTCACCTCTCGCAAGATGAATGATGATGATTACGTCACGTCTCTAAGAACTACCTCATATTGGACAATACTTTGTACCGCCATGGAGTAGATTCCATTTTACGACGTTGTTTGACTCATGATGAGGCTGAGGTAGTGCTTAATGATTGCCACGAAGGGGCATGTGGTGGTCATTTATCTGGGCTTTCTACAGCTCAAAATATTTTGAGAGCAAGTTATTTCTGGCCATCGATATTTAAGGATTGTATGGATGCGGTCAAGAGGTGCCACCCTTGCCAGGTGTTTGCATGTAATATGCGCTCAAAAACTGCCCCGTTACATCCCATTATCACCGCCGATCCCTTCACCAAGTGGGGGCTCGATTTTATGGATTGCAACCCAGCTTCAGCTGGGGGGCACCATCATATTATAGTGGTTGTTGATTACTTCACGAAATGGGTTGAGGCTATTCCTACAGTAAAATCCGACGGTGAGACAGCCACCCACTTTGTATTCAAACAAATCATTACTCAGTTCAGGATTTCGAAAGATCTTGTTAATGACCATGGCTCGCACTTTCAAAACCGTATGATGGAAGAGTTGGCATCCAAGTTAGGGTATAAGCAAGAGCATTCCTCTTCTTACTACCCTCATGTGAATGGACAGGAAGAGGTAGTGAATAAATCACTCAAATCCATTCTCCAACAAACCATCGCACAAAGCAAGACGAATTGGCACATTATGTTATACCCTGCTTTGTGGGCATATTGAACAGCGTTTAAGACTGCCACTGGTTTTTCTCCATATCATCTTGTACATGGAGTGGAGTCGATATTGCCAGTTGAATGCAAGATTCCTTTGTTGAAGCTAGCTGTGGAACTCTTACCAGACACTTCACCTCTAGAGGAGCATTTGGTTCACCTTGAGCAACTTGATGAGTAGCGTCGGGATGCCTTGGTGGCTCTAGAGGTTAATAAGCGTCGCGTAAAGGCCCAATACGATAAGTCTGTCTCTCCAAGAGTGTTTAGTGAAGGAGACCTGGTCCTTTTGTGGGATCAATCGAAAGAACCCTTGGGGGCAGGTGTTGTAATCTCACAGATCACATAAGGTTACCAATAACACATAAAATATACAGAAATATACACAGAGACAAGAGATAAGAACAGATAGGATGAACAGATTATATTATTCTCAATAGATCATACAAATCCAAGAACTGAACTACGTTCTTGTGTGGCTCAACAGCCTAATATATACAGGTTACAAACAGTTACAATCATAACTACCTGTCGGTTCACCGAACCGACACGACTATTAGTTAACAGACTAACTACTGTGTTTACTCAGCCGACCGACGTAGTCGGTCTCTCGACTTAGTCGGCTGGTCGACTAAGTCGGTCTTTGTTCAAGTCGACTTATGTTGACTTGCTCCTTCTACATCTCCCCCACAAACAAAACATTTCTTCATCCCGAAGAAAGAGGGAGGTAAAAAAATAGATTAGAAGTACAAAAATAGATTGCAACGGGATACTGCTACTGAGGTGGGCTGTGCAGACGAATAGTTGGTCTCTTCTGCACGCAGACTTCGACTATTGCTGGTGCTGTGATGGCAAGCTGATGTTGAAAGTCTGTCCATGTCTGTAAAGCTTTCTGAATGTCGATGGTTAGAGTAGTAAGATTTGAGAGTACCGACATCTTCTCTGCCATGGGCATTTCTGCAATATTTTCCATGTTGGGGCCCATCAGCTGATTGTGTTCTTCCGCAGTCTCAAGGAGTCTCTTCATCTGCAGACAGATGTTGTCGACTTTCTCCAAGTTGGGAAGGGCTTGCTGAACCCACTGGTGTGCCTCACGTTCCAACTGCTGCAGCTTAGTGTTTTCCATCACGATTTGTTCCTCGATTGTCTGCCTCAGTTCTGTCTCAGTTGACTTCCTTCTTTCCAAGGCCTGAATGCCTTGTCTGGTCTGCCGCGTCTGAGTATAGACCTGCCCATAATGAGTAGGCCAATCTCGGAGTACTTCCTCAGTTACAATGGATTCCTCCATGTGGTCTTGTAGAAGTTTGTGAGCCTCCGAGAATGCTGTGTGCTGAGTCAGGAGCAGTCGGGCAGTTTCTTCTTTTTGCTCGGCCTTAGTCTCTTAGAGGTGGGTCTGTATGGTCGACATCAAACCTTCAAACAGCTGATATGCTCGTTCCAGCGGTCGGTCGGTAGTAGCTTCGATAGGTCTTGGGGTAACAGTCTGTACAAGAGACCTGCATTTGTCGAGGAACTCGACTTCTTCTGTCTCCTTATCCTTGAGCTGTTTTCTTAGTCGGGTCGTCCTCCTCTTCGACTCTTTTGCTAAGGTGTTGAGTAGCTGGCCAACCTCTGAGTCGGTCAACGAGCTTACATCCCACAAGCTAATCCTTAGCTGATCGGGTCTAGGAAGAGGTTCTGTGGGCTCCTTTGCTGGCTCTGTTGGTTTGTTGGGAGGACCTGCAGAAGTGGAAGGTGGATCAGAGGTTGAAGGGGTTTGCGTCGGAGGAGTTGGATCAGTGGTCGGGGGTTTTTGTGTTTGGGGAGGTGGTATGTCCACCTCCGGCTGTGATGATGATGGTGGTCTCGGCTGTGAATCAGGCGGTGGAGGGGGAGGTGGAGATGATGGTGGTGAAGGTGGGGAGGGATGGTGTCCTGATCCTGGTGGTGATGGAGGATTGTGTTGGGGACTGTGGTAGGAAGATATAACGTCTTCTTCCTGTGGGAGCTGGTAGTCAGTGAAGGTTTGTTCATGACCTGCGATGTCACCACCGTCATGGACCCTTGTAAACACTGTTGTTTGGTGTGCGTAGGTCATTTCGCTTGCTTTTAGAGGAGTTGTTGTCTTGATTGTCTGCGCTGTTTTGAACAGTGCAGGCAGTGTTGCAAAGAAGGCCCTAAGCTCCTGGTCCGAGCTTTCCCTGGCTCTGAGTGCTTCAGGGATAACTCTTGCAAAGTCTTCGGGGGAAACGTCGGCCTGCTGCACGGGTGCTTGCTCCTCGACTATTTTAGTCGGAGATGGACGGGGAGGAGTCGTCACCAGGTCGACCACATCCTCGGACAGTGGTGTTGTTTTGGCCTTCTTTAACCGACCTTCGGGTGCTCCTGCTTCGACAAAACGTTGAAACTGGGTTTCAACAGTTACCTTATTTGCTCTGGAATCCTCGACAATATCAAGTGCTGAGGCTGCCAGTTCGTCTTCGTCATCTGTGGAGTGAGCAAGGACAAGCTTGCGCTTACCTTTGCCTTGCTGACGTTTCTGCAATTTGATGTTTCTTCTGGCAGTTGCTATCTCTTTCGCCAGTTTCTTGAGAATGCTCCGAGACACAGCATATTCAGGATTGTCTTCCTCGACTTCTCCTGTCGGGGTCTGAGCGGGGTCGACCATCTGAGTAGCCGGGGGAGCTGTTTGTTGTACTAGTTGTTGTGCTGGTGGTGGTGTCTGGTGTTGCTCAGTCGGAGGGTCCACTACTGGTGCAGTCGGATGCTTTACTATTAAGTGCACCCGACCAGGAGTGCCAGTCGGAGTATCCCGCATTACAAACGTGCTGATATACAGGTGCAACTCGTAATCTTCCTCCTTCTCCTGGTCGATCAGAGGTTCGACTATAGAGAAGTCGACCTGTTTTGCAGCCTCCGGGATTTGAATTTTGGTTTTTGTCTGCCTAGACAGCTCTCGAAAGATCTGCTCGACTGTGGGATAGTAGTCGAGGTCCCTGGCATTTGAATCCTGAGTGTTTGACGACCATACTGATGTATGGTCGAGCTCCAGTTGGATGTGTGAGTCGGCTGGGAGGTGTCGTCGGATGTTCTGGGGCACCCTCCACCTTGTCGTGCGCAGCTTAAGCTGCTGGAACTAGTTTTCCAGAAATACCTTGCCTTGGTTCAGTTCATGCACAGTTCCTTTTTGGGAAAAGGGTTTGAACCTGTGCATCTCAAACCTAGTCGGCTCTCGGAAGACGGGACTGCCTTCTAGGCAGATATAATACATAGCTATCCAAATAATTAAGGAGGGGAATTTAATAATACCTCCTGTTTCCTGACAGCGCTCGCATATGGTTTTGACCAAGTCTGCGAGGTAGTCTTCCCATCTGAAGATGCATCCGTCGGTCGTAATTTTGTCGAGGGCGTCTAGCATTTCCAGTTTGAGGTCACTGCTGCGACCAGCCAAAGTGAGAGTAATGGTGATGATTTTCGCCACAATCTGTGGTGTTCGTGCCTCGATCTGACTGATCATTAGGCCCTTGGAGTTCTTACCCGACGTCGAACCTATAAAGTGTTCGACTAGCCCTTCCTTGATCCCAATGGGGACCGGGTCACCCTGGTTTGACAGACCAGTAAGTCGGGAGATAACATCGCCATTGATGTCGACTGGTCGGTCAAAGTAAAGTCTGCCGTTGTGGTAACGACTGATGATGAATTTGACCCCGGCTTCCTTTGTACCAGTGAAGCTGGCCATGAGAGGTGCATTTGCATAGGCATATATGGTGCTATGCCTAACTTTCTCAGCCTCCTGGGTCATCCGTCGGTCTTCAAACGCCCATTCTTGAATATCCGTCCATAGCTTTTGAAACGGACCCTCCTGGACTTTGGCGTTTTGGATTCGCTTTAGTCGCTGGAGTAAGGGTGAGTCTGCTGCCTGAAGTTCTCGAGCCTTAGTCGAAGCTCTGGTGCGTTTGGGTGCCATGGTTTCTAACTGAACAGACTGGTCAGAATCTTTACAAGGCTCGCAAATTTCAGTCGACTGGGAGTTCGAGTGCTCTGTGGGTACGTGGTGTGGTGAATGAACTGTGGGATGTCCATTATTTATAGGCACGGGTGGGGTGGAGTGTCGAACTGGGTGAATTAATGGCGGACTTGACAGTCCAACTGCAACACTCGAGTGCGATTTCGTGAATCTGGGGCTGGGCTTGAGGCCATTAATGCGGGATGGGATGCTCCAGGTCGGCGGTCGGTGTCGATGGTGAGAACGATCGACGTGGTCGGTCGATGAATATGGTCGATGGAAATGAAGTCGGTTGTCGAAGGGGTCAGTGGCTGTCATGATGGTAGTTTCTGAGTGTACGGCTTTTGATTTTTGGTATTTTGTATCTTTTTATAGGTTTTTGGGGTCAGTTAAGACCGTTATATGATTTTTTTTTTCAATGTTTGTATCGTTTAAGTCGGGCTCCATTAACAAGCTTCCGAAATACCAGGCCCTGCAATGTTTTTAGTCGGACCGACCCATTGGGATGTATTTCTTCGACAACATAAGGTCCCATCCATTCTGTGTGAAGTTTCTTAGGCTTGCCTTTGACTCGACTGTTATACAGTAGGGCAAGGTCACCGACTGACAGATTTTTGTTTCTGATATTACGGTCGTGCCAAGATTTCTGCTGTTGTTTTTGTATTTCTTGGTGCTGGACGGCCATAAGTCTATGTTCTTCCAATTTATTAAGTTGAAGTAGCCTATCTTTCCTGGCCTGTTCGACGTCGACATGTAGTATCTGTGCAATGAGAGGTGCCTGTTTGCTGAAGTGCAGAGGTACGACTGCTTCTTGTCCATATACCAGTCGAAAGGGGGTTTGATCAGTCGACCGTTTGTAGGCTGTCCTGTATGCCCATAACACTGCAGGAATATTCTCATCCCAGTCATCTTTGTCAGCACTGCATATTTTAGTCAGTCCTTTTGTCAGGGTTTTATTGAAAGCTTCAATTGCACCATTCGACTGAGGGTGGTATGCTGTACTACGTCGGTGGTCGATGTGAAACTTGTCGGTTAGATGTTTGATAGTTTTGTTAACAAAGTGTGATCCTTGGTCGCTGATCAAGGTGAGTGGACATCCAAATCGAGTAATAATATTTTCATAAATGAACTTTGCAACTACTTCACTTGAACAGGTGTCGACAGGTTTAGCTTCTTCCCATTTAGTAACATATTCGACTGCAGTGATAATATACCTTGCACCTGATCATCGGGCTGGTACAGGGAATGGTCCTATGAAGTCTATAGCCTAGATTTCAAATGTAAGACTAGGGTTTACAGAGATCAGGGGCATTTCTGTACTCGACAGTGGTCGACCAAGTCGTTGGCATCTGTCGCATCGACTAACAAAGGTTTTACAATCCTTATGAAGCGTCGGCCACCATAATCCAGACTGTTGAATTTTCTTAGCAGTTGTGTCAGCCTGAAAGTGTCCTCCTGCTGGTCCGTAGTGTGCTTCGTGCATGATTTTATCTCGTTCATGGGTAAGTACACATCTCCTAAGAACATCGTCTAACCCCATTTTGTATAGAAATCCGTTGATGAGGCTGTAGGGGGAAGCCTTCATAGCTAGGATTTGCTTCTTTTTAGTGTTCAGACCTTCTGGTGCCTGACCTGTTTCTAGGAACTGAGCAATTTACTCCAGTTCTTCTGGTACTGCTTCTATACGAAATAGATGTGCATCGGGTAGGTCGTCGTCAATTCCATTCGGTTCCTCTCCTGTGTCGATTCGGGATAGGTGGTCGGGTCCGACATTTAGCTTCCCTGGTCGGACAACTACTTCAAATTCAAATTCTTGGAACAGTAAGAGCCATCGACAGATTCTACCATGGTGAAGGGGTTTGTTTACGAGGTATTTCAAAGCTTGATGGTCGGTGTAAAATATGAAGGGGTTAGCTAATAGGTAGTGTCGATATTTCTGAAGGGCAAAGACCATTCCTAGGGCTTCCCGTTCGGTGGTCGAATAGTTCCTTTCAGCCTTATTTAGTTTCCGACTGCTGTAAACTATAGGGTAGTCCATTCCATCGTCTCCTGGTTGAGTCAGGATAGCTCCAATTGTTATTCCTGATGCATCGATATGCACATGGAATTTGATCGACCAATTTGGAAATCTAAGTATGGGGGCTTCGACCAGTTTTCTCTTCAGTTTGTCGAAGGAGATTTGGCATTCCTCTGTCCAATTAAACTCTATATCATCCTTGAGTATTTCTTCTAGGGGGTAGGTCATGTCTGAGTAATGTCGGATAAACTTCCTATAGTACCCTGTATGTCCTAATAACACTCGAACCTGTTTAGGGTTTATTGGAGGCTTCAAGTCAAGGATAATTTTAATTTTGGAAAAGTCAACCTTAATACCATATTTACAAACAACATGTCCTAGTAGTATCCCTATGGGGGTCATAAAGATGCATTTCTTGATGTTGAGGGAAAGTTGAATCTGCCGACATCTTTCCAACATAATTCGGAGCCATGTGCAGTGATCTTTTAAGGTGGAATATATGGTCCAGTCGTCGAAGTAGACTGCCATAGTTTTATAGATGTACTCTTGGAAGGTTTTTACAACTATTCTGGAAAAGACTGCAGGTGCATTCTTTAGTCCAAAAGGCATAACCCTATAAGCAAAAGATCCAAATTCACAAACAAATGTGGTTTCCTTCTGATCTTCCTTTGCTATAGGTACTTGATTGTACCCTGAAAATCCATCTGTGAATGAGTAGCATTCATGGCCTGCCACTTCATTCAAGATTTCATCAGCATAAGGTGTGGGAAAGGGATCTGTCAGTGTGACTTTATTAAGTTCCCTAAAGTCGACACAGATTCTCAGTCTGGTCGGGTCGTGTTTCTTAGGTTGGACGACCATGGGACTTGCCCATTCCGACTGGTCGATGGGGTAGATGATACCTGCAGCTAACATGTTTTCTATCTCCTTTTTAACTATTTCCTTATACTTATGGGCTAGTTTATAAGGCCTTTTCTTTACAGGTCGGACATCAGGTTTAGTGTCGATTTTCATCTCTCCCATTTCTTGAACTAACCCTTTCAAATCTTTATAGTCCCTTGCGAAGACGTCTTGGAATTCTTTAAGTAAGGTTACTATTTCAGCGGTTTGTTGCTCATTCCAATAATCACCTATCTTAGCTAATTTTGGTCGGTCGTCATTTGAAATGTCGACCTCTTTGGTTTTTACTTTGGCATCTAACCATTCTGGGGCTTTAGCTTCATTTATCGGTCGACTTCCTTCCTGGAACTGTGAAAATGTAGCAGGGAAGTCGGCTGCAGTCATTCGGTCGAAGTCAGGTTTTTCGGTAATCACGACCCTAAGCACAGAGTGGATCAGTTTTGTTGTTTCAGCATGGTTGGATTTCCATCTGAAGCTTTTACCTTCGGTGTGTTCATTCTCCAATTGTAATCGGGTCGACTCGACTTTTGATCCTATGTGAAGACTATTACAGTGCTTGACCTGTCGAGGGTCTTTGTCAGGGAATGGTTCAGTCGGTTGAATGAACTGTTTAATTTGTTGTGCTGGCTCGACTAATTGTTGATCTTCAGGGACAAAGTTGAAGGTTTGGATGAAATTTGCTTTGAGGTCATTACAGAAAAAAGGTTTCACCTTTTGCTTCCTCCATTTTATACCATTTACTAGGTAAGTCGTCTAAGGTTGAGGGAAACAAGTGTGGCCAGGCTCTCTCATCCTTGTGTCCTAGGCTTCTCCATTCTTTTTCACAAGTTTGGATGTGTTCTTGTGGGTTCTGTCCTTGAGTAAAGATGGGAATCTGTGCTTGTGGGGTGAGCTTCTTGCCACCAAAACTTTCAACAAAATAAGTTGTAGCACTAGTCCAGGTCTGAAGTTTTGTTTGATGGGTATCCCACCATCTAACTGCTTGACCGGTGAAGGTTTCTACTAAGCTCTGTAGTCGTCCATGTTCTCCAAAGTCTTTAGACACTTGTTCAACATGCATGACTGGGGATTCCCTCTCCTTATACCTTGCTTGGGTCCTGGTTGTTTCGTTGGTCGGTTGTAAGGTAGGCTGTTCTCTTATTTTTCTCTCAAAACTCTTGGGGATAATTGAGACTAGAAAGCACTGTCGGGTGGGTTTTTTCTGTACTTTTTGGATAGTCCAGCACCCTCTTGCTTTTGTTTCATAGTTTTCCATTTCCCAGTCATATAGTTCAGCATCTGAATTATAACCAACTGAGTCGGGATTACCTAAGTAGAGCTCCCCTTGGGCGTTTGGTTCTGTGTAGTCAGTATTGTTTTGGATCTGATAAAGTTGTCGAATATCGACTTCCTCATCAATTGGTTCAACCCAGGGTTGGCCTTGGGAGGGGTTAATAGGTACTATGACCTTTTGACCATTTCCTTTAAGTTTAATACGTTCTTTATCTAGAGAGATAGAGGCTTTCATCTTTCTACCCCAAGGTCAACCTACAAGGGCTGGGAAGGAGCTAGATCCTTCATTTGGGTCAATAATTTCGAAATCAACCTTAGTCGATATGCATTTAATGGTTGTGTCTACATTTTTCCAAACCCCAATGGGTTCAATAAGGCCCTGATCGGCTAGTTTCAAATAAATGCCTGACTCATGGAGTCGAGGTCGTCCCATCCTTTCCCAGGTATCTCGGGTCATTATATTTACCTGAGACCCAAAATCAAGCACCACTTGTCGGACATGGAAACCTTCAATTTCCAGGTCGACAAGAGGATCGACATCATTTTTGTCTTTTTGATTTAAACTACAGATGTTCTTAGTTTGTTTCTCAGGGTTAGTGTTTTTGATCTGACGCAATAAATCAATGAACTGACCAACAGATTTCTCTGTTTGAATAAGATGGGTTAATTGCTGGGTCGAGTCGTGTCGACTGTGACTAATGTCTTCATGCTGTGCAAGGTTTGTAAATATGTTTGTGGATTCTTGATATGTGTGTTTTGCTTTTCAAGGGTCAGGGTATGTATTTGTGTGTGTGATCTTACTAATTTGAGGATTGTCAGGCCCGGTTTTAGTGCCTTGTCGAGTGACGATGTGCAAATTCTTAGTAGTTATGACATCATTCTTCTGGACACAAGACAAGACATTAACATTCTTTTTATTACTAATTTTTTCCAACATTGTAGGGCAATCCTCCAAGGAGTGATCGCCTACCCCACAATGTGTACAAAATTTCAGATCAGTCCTGTCCTTGTATGGACAGTCTGCGCATCTGTGCCCTTCTTTGTAACAAATAAAGCATTGATTAGGTCGACGACTTCGTATTTCTCGACTCCCAATGAATCGACCTGTTCTTCCAAACCCTGGTCGTCGATTGTCATTTCGACGGTCGTAGCTTCGGCCATCATTGCGTTTCCCATTCTGGTTATTATTATTGTTCTGCTCTGTGTTCTGTGCTACAGCATTAGTCTGGTAGAGGGCCTGGTAGTTTTGTCTATTTTTGAGGTTGAGATGGCAGTCGGCCGTGTTGTGATTTGCAGTTTCGCATATAGCACACCAGGAAGCTTTTCCATTCTTCATATTGTAAGGAAATTCGGCGGTGGAATGGTCTCCTCGTTCCTGGCAGATGTCGCAAAACACCTTTGTCTGTACAAAACGGACATCTTGTCGACTGAATTGCTGTCGACAGTTATCTTTTGTATGTCCGGCTGTTGAACAGCTAGTACACCAGATGTCTTGGTTCTTAAGTGTGAGCTCCTTCAAGGACTTCTGCATATTCTCCAGCTGTTCTTCCAAGCGGTGGTCGGTCGGGCAGGCAGGTATGTCTTCATCCATCTCGACCTGCAAAGCTTTTGTCAACGCATCTTCATACAATTTGAAGGTCTCCAGACTGATGTGTCGGCGAACTTTCATTGAAAGTCCTGCAAGGAACCATTGAATGAGTAATTGTTCGTCGATGACATAGTCCAACTGACTCAATAGATCCTTCCATCTTTTATCGTAATCGTGGACTGTTTCTCCTGGCTTCTGTTGGGTCGTCTTTAGCTTCTTGGCTGCCAGGTGTTTAGCGTCTGGAGTCTTGAAAAATGATAGGAATTGCGTCTTTATCTCTGATTTTGTTGCTCTAGGTTTCCTTTCAGTAAATGTCATATACCATGTGAGAGCTCTTTTCCGAAGGGCTCCTGCGAACTGGGCTATCTGTCGGTCTTCTTCTGTTACTTTGTTAGCCTCCCATATCGACTCGCAGACAAACCAGTGTCGTCTGGGGTCTTCGTCACCCTCATAAAGGGGAATCTGAGTAGATCCGTGACCCATGTCGGAGTCACTGTCACTACTCTCTGATGATGTCGGAGGTGGGGGTGGAGGTGGAGGTGGAGGTGGTGTTGTAAGGGGTGGGTTTGTTGAGTCATCCTAATCTGTCGGGGTGACGATGGGGTTTTGGTCGACGGAACTTGCGCTTCCATCGGGTGTCGACTCTTTCTCGTCGAAGAGAGGATTGTTGATAATTTGTCTTCTTAATGACCCACTGTCACTTTGTGTGCCCAGGTCTGACTCTTGTGTATCTTCTGAAGTTGTGTGTGGCAGGGGGGGTGCTCCTTCATGTGTCGGCAGGAGCAAGTGGATACTTCGAAAGGAAGGTGCTGTTTGAAAGGTCACCCAGTTACCTTCGATCGGTCGACGTATTACAAGATGTCGACCCGGGTATGGTTCATCGCCTAGTCGGCTCCAGAGTGTAATGTTGCCAGCTCTTAGTTGAAGGTCATCTTCAATAATAGTTTGTATTCTGGTACGCGGACCTACTGTGGAAAGGGTTACTCCTTCGTCGGGAACAATTAGTTGGAGAGCTTCTGGCTGCTCTATCCACATGTCATCATCTTCAGGGGACGCCTCTTCTTCGTCTTTTCCTTCTCTGCGTCGGTCATGACCCGACTCTGGCGGTACTTCATCATGGTCGGTCGCCCTAGGGTTTTGCTGCAGCTCTGCGGCCTTTCTCGTCTGGCTTCCCTTTTCTTATGTCTTTCATCCCTTTCGATTCTCTTAATGTCTGACATACTGTAGTACAATACTATGCCTTTAGTTCCTCTTCGGTCGATGATGCATTACTGGAGACGACGGCTCTGGTCGACTAGGATCCACTATGCTCGAGGTCCGACACACGACTAGCTACCCCCCCATGGCCTACCCGACGCTTTTTAGAAAGCCCGGATGGTGTCTACTTACTCAGGAAGTATTCCCACTCCCTTTCAGCAATGAATTTTTCCCACTGCTTCTGCTTCTCCGCCCAGTTAGTGTTTGAGGGTGGTTCACGTAATAGAGGTCGAGGTTCGACAATGTGCCCTGCTCCTTTCTCTATTAAAAACTTGAACAGTAAAGCCGGCAAGGAACACAAGAATTGATCAGTAAATTCTGTGAAAAATTTCTGTCGGACGGTTTCCACAGAAGTCCTGTCTTCGACTGCTTGTTCCTCACAGAAGTCATCGGCTATCTGTTCGAACCACTCCGAGAGATTCGTACGTCCTCCTCGGATCAGTTTCTGGAGTAACTGTGCTTCTTTAGTCTCATCCGGTTTTCTCATCCAAAAGCTGCTTCAGTAGATGTGGCACGGATTCGACAAATTTTTCGTGAGGTTCAGTGAAAAATCTGGCTTTTGCTTCTACGACTGTCAATCTGTTCCTTCTTGCGTAATTTTGTAGATAGTTAGCAATTTTTCGCTCCCACCAGTCCTTGATCTCCTGCTCTGGTATCATATGTGAGCATATATTCCAGTTATGTACTACCGGCAATGGAACCAATGTTGTAATCTCACAGATCACATAAGGTTACCAATAACACATAAAATATATAGAAATATACACAGAGACAAGAGATAAGAACAGATAGGATGAACAGATTATATTATTCTCAATAGATCATACAAAGCCAAGAACTGAACTACGTTCTTGTGTGGCTCAACAGCCTAATATATACAGGTTACAAACAGTTACAATCATAACTACCTGTCGGTTCACCGAACCGACACGACTATTAGTTAACAGACTAACTACTGTGTTTACTCAGCCGACCGACGTAGTCGGTCTCTCGACTTAGTCGGCTGGTCGACTAAGTCGGTCTTCGTTCAAGTCGACTTATGTCGACTTGCTCCTTCTACAGCAGGGAATTTTAATCCTATGTGGCGTGGTCCTTACATGGTCAAGCGTGTGTTAGAGAAGGGTGCCTACGAGTTAGTGGATTACGAAGGGATGGCCTTGGCAGAGCCTAGAAATGGGCTCTATCTTAAAAAATACTATGCATTATCTTTAGCCAAGGATGCTTGTTGTATATTATTGTACAACTTTTGCATAGTTAGGTATTTTTTATCGTGATCGGGTTTGTGATTAGTTTCCATTTGTTGTGGCAGATGTCAATGGAATCTTCCACCTACATAGGATTCGCGGATGGTGCAAGCCGTCACACTCAACACTCAGCCTTTGCTGCTTGGGTGATTTATACTCCTATGGGTCAAGTACTGTCTTCAGGAGGTGTATGTTTATGGCCATATTTCAACAATGTTGTTGAATATAGTGTCGTTATCAAGTTTCTACGGGATGCCATTTCACGTGGTGTTCTCTCTCTTAAGGTACATCTTGATTCAGAGTTAGTAGTGTCATAGCTCAATGGTTTGTACCATGTTAGAGATCCAACATTATTGAGGAGGTTCTTACATGTGAGATTGTTAGAACGACAATTTGAGAATATAACATATATACACTTTCCAAGAAATAATAATCAAGTTGCTGACTCATATGCTAACTACGTGTTAGATTGGCATTTGTCTCATTCATAATAAATTAATCATAAACACAATTTTTACACATGTAAATAAATAAACCGATCACCATAAAACTTTTTTATATACATCAAAAATGTGGTAATACATAGTGTCATGATACAAAATTGGGGATTTTTAAGCCACCATCATATAGTACACGGTAGTACAAAATGTATACACTCCTAGGTGTGTAATCCTGTGGAGGAGGAGGAGGGTTGTTATCATGGTACGTCACTACGGCTCTAGATAGCCACCGGAATAAATGCACCCATGCGCATGGTACACCCACCACCTGCCGCTGCATGGCCTCAGGAAAGTCCCCGACTTGTGCCATGGGAACTCTATGAGTCAGTCTCACAAAGTTGGTATGAATGCTTTGGAGCATTCGCTCTGCATCCGCACCCATGATGTCATCTCCTCTTCCCCTCCGTCTATGACAAGGGAAGCCTTCTGGCCGCCGTGGTCCCACATCTGCACACAAATGGTATATGTCACTATGTATTGTCACACAAAAACATGTCTTTTTGATTCCATATAATCAAGAAAACACAAAAAAATTAAGTAACTCAAAAAAATTTAAAAAGAGTGAGGGTCAAGATTCGTTACCTATGTCTCCATATGCCGATCCTGGTGGCAATGGCATGTCCAGATCCCCCCAGAAATCTATCCCTGCATAGGGGTAGTCATCTATGGCAACAATCTGTCATCGCCACCATGGAAAGAAGTCAGCTGGATATGGGTTGGCCACCCTACCACCCCCCAGTCTGCGCATAGCGTCTGCCCAATTCCGTTGGGCCGGATCTCGAACCTCGTGGAGAGGAATGTCCACTCTAGGGCTCAATCCTGGAACATGCTTGAAGAAAAACATGCTCAGAATACTGCTGAACCCGAAGTTTCATACGCTGCCTACCTTACACTCACTAAGCTGGTGTTTCATGTTGCTCAGTAGTGTAGTACTCCAGTCATAGACGGTGGGTCTCATACACTCCACCGCATAGAACATCAGCGACCACGAGGCCTGATGGAGTGATGCTAAGCCTGCTATCCTACCCAGCGTCAGTAGTATGGCCTTTAGGCCCAACACCTGTACAACATTGGTAGGGACTTGACTCCCCACCTTCTCAGTATCTGGGTAGCAGTACATGGCTATGTACTCGTCTATAGTGAGACCACCCCCTGGCCCACCTCGGGAATGAAGATTCACCACCTCCCCTCATCTAGAAAGACCTATGATAAAGTATATATCCTCCACCTCTATGGTGAGGGACATCCCATCTATACGGCAGGACTTCGAGTCTGGATCCCAATAGTCTACCAGCATCTGTAGCAGTCTTGGTTTGGCCCTCAAACCACCAAGTCACCAAAACTTGTAGAGTCCGCATGCATGTAATGCTTGTTGAGCCATTAATTTGGCCCTTACTACTTCCTCTACTTCACCATGCTCACGCTCTCTCCACTCTAGCACCATCCTACAAGAGAATTTGGAAAATTTCCCACTAGTTTCTTGTAAAATCACATGCGCGGCCTCATACGTGACTGTTTTGCAAATAGCCGCATATGTACACGAGTTTTAGCCCCTTTTCCGTGTATAGCCAGCCCTATACATAGAAAAATCCTCGATATCCGTGTGGGCTGCAACGCTCATGTAGAGATGGCCTTAAAAACCTCATTTAACCATGAAAAACTATAAAAATTATATCAAAATGCAAGAGGAGAGCATGAGTAAATACCTGGAAGAAACGGTTGTGAATTCCGTCGGCTGGATCCCCTGGAATTTGTAGTTGAAAATCAGAGCTCAAATGGGTAAAAGTTTCAAATGATTTATATTTTTTACTATTTATAGAAAAAATTTCAAATATTTGAAATTTTTTACCCCCTTTCCTATAGTTTCGACATTTTCTAACCATTTTGGACTGTTTTTGACATAATTTGTGATGTAGAAGACCTTTTTCAGTACCGTTTCAGCCATTGGATTGACCTGTTCGTACTGATCTCAGGTATGATGTCTAAACTGGCATATAGGGTAGGTTCACCACCGTTTGCATTTTGCATGACCTTATGACCATATCATCATGTCCTTAGGTACGAACCCACTCTATTATGTCACGGAACCTTCTTGCTGCTTTAGAAGTGGCATCCTATGAGTGGTAGAGCTTCACCTTACATGGGTACCCTAGTTAGATCCGTATTTGCATTTGGTGCCCATGTCGACATTTTCTCCTTCAGGGTGTGGGAGTCCGTTGTATAGTACCGCCATGAGATTTCGCAAGAGCCTCATACTCATCTTGATCTTATGCTGGCCTTTTTCCCTCAGGACTTCCTCATGTCAAGTTGTGAATGCATTATCATGAGCTTTGCCTACCTTATTGAGCTTTATGCTGGCTCTCCTAACATTGCGTTTCAGCCATATAGCCCGAGCTTGTCTCATGTCTAGCCATGCAGAGCCATTTTTTATATCCTTCGCAGCTTGATTCCCTTTTTAACCAGGAGGGGATTTCCCCCCGAGTGTCGATATCCTACACATGTATCCTTGCATTGAGCATAGGTATGTTCCACTGCTTGGAACTAGTTTGTTTTCCCTTATGACTCTCATCTCCTCCTATTTTGTAACTATAAAGCTAGTTTATTCTTTTTTCAAGCTTTTCAAATAACTGAAAAAGTCCAAAAAAATAAAAAAACCAAAAAGCTGGACAAGGAAAGATGTTATCTTTGGCAGCTGTCGAGTCGTGTCGCCTTCAAACAGAGCACTGTATATCACATCCATTGGTTGGGTTATAGTTTGACTTTAGGAGCTGTACTCGTTTATCTGAGTTTATCTCCACTGACTGGTTAAGCTTCCAGTCCCTATGGAGCCTCTGTTGATGCCTCCTGTGTCACAGAGATGTCCTAGTTTGTATATCGAGTCTATGCTACCTTCATTCAGTCACCATACGCTGTTACGCTCTTGTTCAAAGGAAGTTGAAACCTGAGTCGGCCATTCCTCAGTTATCTTGACTTTGCATGTCGGCCATTCCCGGTACAGTTACTGGTTCGTGCACCTTATGATCGAGTCCTTCCACATTATGGGGGATGCCTTAATGCCCTCCTTCCAGCGGATTTCATCCCATCGACTTCAGATCATTTATTATGGGATTGGAGTCTAGAGTCATTTTGAGTGCCTTGAGACTTGCAGTCATCAGTGGCAGGTTCTCTCGCCATCGACAGTCTTTGGGAATACATCATGTTAGTTTTTCAACATTTAAGCTAGCATTATGATTTTAGGATCTTTTCACTAAGAGAATAACAAGCACAGCAATAACATAAGCACATCACAAGAGACAAGAGACACAAGAGTTTTGATCGGGGAAACCATAAATGGAGAAAACCCCACAACTTCCTCTAAGATAGTATCACCACAAGATGTGAAACCCAAAACAGTAAGATGTACT
>LPNX010299658.1:316630-354896 GCA_001517045.1 Pseudotsuga menziesii
TCTAAAAGGACAACATTGAGATTGTGCACTAATCCAATATGTCAGTAAAGAGGTTTCATTCTAGATAAGTAGCAATGGAGAATTTGTATAGCACCATGAGCTACTTACCCATTACATGCATATTAGTAGTATACTTCCATTAATGCAAACATCCTATCATGCATAATACAATAACTGAATATAAACAAATGCAATCAAAACAATATAATGAAATGACAATTGAATACTTATCTTTATTTGTTTCGAGGGTAGACTCCTTCTTGAGCCTTTAGCTTCATCGTCTTCTTCATTCATAATAGCATCGTTTCTTATCCAAAATATAAGAAGTTCTTCAAGAGTTGAGTTCTTCATATTCCTCATTGCTTGAGGGATATTCTTTGGATGGAAAGAGCTTGATCTTCAGTTGCTCCCACCTTCTCTTCTTGATCTTCTTCTTCTTGTGAGTTCTCTTTCTATAGTCTATTGAAAGTAATCACTTCCTTTTAGCACACATTCCTCACATGAATGAATTCCACGATCCTGGGAGGCCATTCAAAGTGGCCATCACCACTTTTGCATTCTTCACTTTTTCTTTTGCCGCTTCAAGTTGTTCTTTTATTTGAGAGACTCCTATGACTGCATGGTCTCTGCATTCTGGATCTTCACATTCTTCAACTGGTTTCTTTAAGTCATATTCTGATTTTGTTCTTCCCTTCAAATAGCTTGAAATTTTGGAAGACCTTCAACAGCTTTGCTTGCAAAAGGTAGTGCTCTGTAATGCCAAAGCTCATTTGGCTCTACTGTGTCATGGATCAAGGCTTGTTCTGGATATCCCTTCAATTTGTACAAGCCTCCTTCTTGTTCTTAAATCACTACCACATCATCGATAGTCTTTCCTTTTGGCCATATGATGACTTGACCATCTATGAATGCAGCCCGCATTCCTTTTGCATCAATGCTGAAATGGAGAGAAGGTTCTTCTTCAATCCTAGCGCAAACAATACTTCTTTCATTGTTAGAGACTTAACAGAGTCTAGCTTGTATGAAGATTCCCCACTACCTGTTATTGGATATTGGTAGTCATCTCCTAGTTTCACCTTGTGAGGTGATTCATGTTCTGATAGTCTTACAAAGGATTCCTTGAATCCCGTCATATGTTTGGAAGCCCCACTATCTATAAGCCAATCATCACTTTCATGAGTAATGTTACCTATGAGAGCTGATATCAGAACATATTCATCCTTGCTTGAAGAATCTTCCTTTTCATATCTGGATCTCTTTCTGGATGGTTCATCATCCTCTGCAGCATGAGCATGATGTCTTCTTTGGTCTTGACCAATTTCTTCTTGTGAAAGGCTTCTAACCTCGTCTCCCTCTGAAACTGGAACCTCTATACTTAGGTAGGTGTCCAATCTAGTTTCTTCAGAGAGATCAGATACTTCTAGGCTTGGAAGTTGTCAAATTCCCCAAGCTTGTCACCAAGCTGATGTGATATATCATATTGAAATGAGAACCTCAAATGGAAATAACAAAAGATTAGATCTTACCGATTTGAGGTGTCCGTCCTTGTCCCGGAGTTCGCTGATCTAGGGTTTGTCACAGAAACCCTAATTTTAAAAACTTAGAATCTCTTAGATATTATTGGATAAACAGATAGATATCTTCAAATGGATCTGTCCAATGTACTCCTTTTCTGAAAACAGTGGAGGGAAGCTCCCAGAACAGGAAGCCCTAATTTTCCAATTTCTTCTGCAGAAATTCCTGTTACTGTTTCTGTGATATCTCTGAAATTAATGCTCCTCTATGTCTAAAATTTCACACTGAGGTAACCTCGCATGTCCCTGATCCAACACCGCAAGTTTCATCAGAATTGGTTTCACCATTTGGGATTTATGATCCTTTTCCCAAGGTGACCTGTTACAGGACTGTTTAGAACAGCGAAGTTGTACGGCATGCCACGTGTCACTGGTTCATCTTCTGAGTCTGATATTTGGACCACCGAAATTAAAGTCCGTCCCCTTTCTGGAAAATCTTCAGGAATTCCATTTGGACCTCTGTATCTCAATATATTGCAGATATCCCCAGATGTCCTGTTCAGGGATGAATTCTGGAAGAGGCTGGAACCCTAACTTGGAGAGATCATATCTCCTGGAGTAGAGTGAATCTGAGTCTGATTTTTGGATACAGGCTTCATCAGGATTTAATATTTGGCCCCTGAAATTTTCAAATTTTTAGAATTCACCAATCTTGGAATATAGAGACTGTACCAAAACTTAGCAGTTTTAGTATTTAGGGTTTCTCCTAGCTCAGGGTCAAACTAGGGTTTGACTTTCCTGGAGTTTCACCCAACCAAATTTCTTGATCCAGGTCTCTAAACTTCAGTTTTGATGATGAGAATAACCCTATTCTGTTCTCACTCAAAAATTCCTCTTCTGTAGAAAGCCCTAATTTCCACATCGAAACTGAAAATGCTTGAGATTGAATTCCGCATCGACAAAAAGATGCACCCTTCAATGGGGAGTCATCCTAGCATACTTTTGCTGAAAATATGTGGAGGAAGATCCAAAAAATAGGAATCCCTAGTTCTTGTAGCTGCACAATGTCTTCTTCTTAGGTTAGCTCTGATACCATGTTAGTTTTTCATCACATTAAGCTAGCATTATGATCTTAGGATCTTTTCACTAAGAGAATAACAAGCACAGCAATAACATAAGCACATCAAAAGAGACACAAAGAGTTTTGATCGGGGAAACCATAAATGGAGAAAACCCCACAACTTCCTCTGATATAGTATCACCACAAGATGTGAAACCCAAAACAGTAAGATGTACTCCCAACACAGCAGCAGCCTTCTGTCTTCTGTCAAGCCAAAGTATTTCCTTCTCCAAAGGTGCGCCACACTTGAGAGAGTAAGTGATGTATTCCACAAGTGATAAATAGAGAGACTCTCACTCTCTATTTATATTCATCTGTTCACTTGAATTACATTTTCACACGTAGGCTCGACCTAATATTACTTACCCGAGCCTACACCTTAATTAGTGTATAATAACTCAAGTGCCCCAAAACTATGGGGACTTACCTAATGACTTGATATGACTTGATTACATTATTAATCCTCCTGATCGGAACATCGGGGCATGACCACATGACTCAAATACATAATAGAAACATCTCGGAATAAACATCAGGTTACAATACATAGAAGAATACATTCTGAAGTTACATATACATCAACACATCAATGTCCCCTGATCGATGGATTCTCTCAGGTGTTCGACCTCAACACATTTATTCACACTTGTTAGTTTGCACTCTAGTACCTTGATTCCCATTTTCATTATCGGTGGGGGATCTCGCGTCTGTTAACGGTATACATTAATGACTGGTAATCAGACGATGGACTACTATGTTCGACCTCGACACCTCTATTTGCATAGTAGGACATGTACTCGTAGCGGTTTGTGTAGAAGACCTTCCATATTGGTGGCATCTCTTATATGCTACCTCCTTGATCGTGCCAGTGTTCATGAGATTTCAGCTCTCGTGACTTGATTCCAGTATATGTCAGATATTTCCAGCCACTATGGAGATCTTGATCTATTATATATATTCATCCATTTTGGAGATCATGGTCATTTGTATATCTTCATCATGGAGATTCTGATCTATGTATATTGTACATGGAGATGACCACATATGTGATATCATGTATTATGACTATTCATGGCCATTGTACTCTTATGTATTCGGGACTGCTATATGTACTTGCAGTTATATGCAGAGTTGTATTATTGTACTATGCTGATTGGATGGTTGGTATTCCATTTGGCATCCTTCATCACTCCACTTCTGGGATGGACTTATAATGTATTTCAGCCATCGTATAACCCCTCTGATCTCATACATTAGGGGGCATCTGTTATAGCGGATTTCACTACTCCAGGTGAATCACACATTGTATGACCTTCCCTTGTCCTGGTGTAGACTCATTAGCCCCTATGGACCACTTTTTGTCTTTTGATGTTTCCTTGATCATCCCTATAAAGATATGAAAAATGATATACGCAGATTTTAACCCTATAATTGCGTACATACGTGGGTTTGACCCCTATAACCGCATACATCAGGATGTGTGCATAATCCAAATCCTTTTGGAGTTTTCTGTGACATGGATCCGACTCATTTGACTCCTGGCCTTCGATATGCCTTGAGATCGCACGGATTCGACCTTTCATTATCCCTTTGAAAGCTATATAAGGAACCCCTTGGTACATTAAAAGCATAAGAGAGAATTGAGAGCAAAGAAACTATAGTCCATTGTTGATGGAACTTATGCTTGAGTCTGCATCCCTTTGTCCCTTGGATCACTTTTGTGTTCTTCCCAAGCTTTCCTTTTGCTAGTGAGCTTGCTATCTAAGTGGTGGAGGATTGAAGTGGTGGAGGCCCAAGTGGGGGATTCGGTTTCTCCGGTTCGCAGACTTGCCATCAGAGGTTGTATCTATCTTGTAATCTCTAATTTATATTAATAAGAACTATATTTTCCTATCCAATGATGTGTATTTGAATGAATATTTTATCCATGGGAATATGTCAAATGCTCTTACATTATTGATTATATATGATAGAATAGATCTAACACCATGATATATAATATGCTTGTATTGTTTACTTGTTGTTGAGGAAGTAATATATCAATTCAAGCTGAAGATTGGAAAGCTCAATGGGGATCTACTTCAACCGTCTAGAATAAGGTACGAGGTCTGATCCTTTAGTGTTAGACATTTAATTTCTATTGCATATTGGGAAAGATTGATTTCTAGAGTCAAGCTGTCTGTTGTGGTACCCCAAGCCATAGGAATTTCTCTCCATAACACCAAGCTTGCCTTTTGCTTGTGATATTTCTATCGATAGATGGAGGATTGAAGTGGTGGAGGCCCAAGTGGGGGATTCAGTTTCTCCGGTTCGCAGATGTGCCGACAGAGGTTGTATCTTGTAATCTCTGATTTATATTAATAGAAATATCTTTTCTTGTCCAATAATGTGTGTTTGAATGAATATTTTCATCCATTGGATTATGTCAAAGCTTATACATTATTGATTATATATGCTAGAATAGATCTAACACCATGATATATAGAATGCTTGTATTGTTTACTTGTTGTTGAGGAAGTAATCCATCAATTCAAGGTGAAGTTGGAAAGCTCAATGGGGATCTACTTCAACCATCTGGAATAAGGTACGAGGTCTGATCCTTTAGTGTTAGACATTTAATTTCTATTGCATATTGGAAAGGATTGATTTCTGGAGTCAACCTGTCTGTTGTGGTACCCCAAGCCATAGGAATTTCTCTCCGTAACAAAATTGGCGACTCCACTGGGGAGTTCGTAGTAGTTGTCCTTTGGGGGTTGTTTTCTCGGCATTCAGTGAATTTGAATTGCTCTTTCTCTCTTGTTTCTATGTCAGGTATGGGGGTATGTATACCTGGTAGAGTCTGATTGGTGTGAATTTTGTCTTAGCCTATCTGTTTGCCTTGATTTTATGCACCTTTCTTCCTGTACGCGAGTTTTTGACTTACATTCGCGTATACATGTGGGTTTATCTTCGATTTCTGCGTATACACACAGGTTTACTATGAACAGTCGCGTATGCCCTTGATTTTGCCTTTTCTGGAAGATAATTGGTTGCTGGGTGAATTCTGATATTTGCTGAGTCTCCTTTGGCACTGCCTGAGTCTATTTATACCTCTGTTTCTGACCAGAAACGTTTTTTTTAGGCTAAATTTTTCTTTTCTAAGAAGGTTCTTGTCATGGCATTTTCGATTTTTTGTTTAAGATTAGTGCATTAGAGTTCTTTTACCTTAGTGCTTTGCTTGAGTGCTATTTGGGTGTGCTTGCAGAGTCTAGGGGTTGTAGAATCATTCTTTTTCTTTTTGCATCTCTTTTATTTTCAAAAAATCCAAAAACATTTGCTTATCATCATGCATTGCATTTTGCACTTTGCATTGTACTTGCACTAGATTTGCTTTGGAGTACTAGTTAGGACTTCATATAGGAAAATTTGCATTCATCATTTGAAGAAAAATTGTGCATTTCACGTAGTAGCATACCCTGTTTTCATGGACACAATGCATTTGCATTGATTGTTAGGTGTGCATTTTACTTCATGTTGTGTCATAACACCATTAGTTGTACGACCATATCCTGTTTTTGAGTAATAAAGCCAACTAAAATCAACGCTAAATTAAAATGAACTACCCTCTTTTCTTTTCTAGGATGCACCAACAAGCTTAGGTTTTAGGATCTTGGAATAGTTCATTGTAAGTCAATTCTCCAAGATCACTAAACAACAACATGTATGTGTTTGTCCAGGTGAGTGTGTGAAATCCTTGATATAACCAATGTTTCTCAGGATCCTCCTCTCAAAAGGGACTTAAGCACGAGGCAGTGTGAGCGGTTATTGATTGGGATGACCCCTAGTCATAACTGAGTAGCACCGGAGATATTTCCAGGATTATATTCGTATCTGGGGGCTCTTTCGAGAGTTTCGGGCTTTGCTACCCTGCCCATATGGTCAATCCCGCCTGCGACTATCCGCTTGAGCATTGATTATATTGAGGTGACCTTAGTGGCCTTACCTAGGATATCAAGGGGGTACTTTGCAGGGGTTATTCTTTGGGTGTCTCAGCCAAGTTGGGGTCGGACAGCACAGTCATTTTACGCGTTGAAGCTGAGGGCCACAATAATTGGTTACATACCTCTGCTTGTTGTGTATGGGAGCCTCAAGCCTCTCCTAGGCGAGACATACCTGCTTCATTTGGGAGCTCACTTATTCAGCCCTTGTTTGCTTGCATTTGTCTTTAGATTTTATTAGTGATTGCTTTGTACATGATAGTTGACCTAGGGTTTATTTAAATAGCGAGTCTTTGCTATTTTTTGAGTCATTGTGGATTCGAGTGCGGTTCCTCGCTGTTCTTGTCGTTTAGCAGGACTTCCGCCTTCTACTTCTCCTCCTCCTTTGGGAGAGAGACCTAAACAGTCCAGGCGGACTATGTCATGCATTGATTCACACACCATGGGAGACCATTTAGAGGATATTCCTGAACCACCTCCTCCCATTCATGTAGACGATGGGGAATTTACTCCTACTTATGATCCTTCACCCGACTTAGCTGAATTAGGTCCTGTGATTTCTGAGATAGGAGCCATTCATGATAGACCTACTCACTCTAGGGCTGATTCCCCATTGACGCGTTACCGGTATGGAATGTTGAAGGACGCTGAGACTCATTTTGAACCTGCTAGCACTAGCTACTGTAGTTATGCTATGTCTGGTTTCCCTACACATGATTTGGAATTTCATGTCGAATCCGACTTTGAGCCTAACACTATGCCTGGGGGCACTCTCATTCCTTACCATGCAGAGAGGTTTGGGAGCACTAGTCACATTGAACCTTCCGTCCCATTGGTGGAAGTTACGTCATATATCCCTCCTAGGTCTAGAGTTAGCGATCTGATTAGGATACCAGACCCGAGACGAGTGACGATAGGTGGTAGCATGTATATTATTAATTATATTCCTTCGTCCTCGGTCCCTAGTTCTTCAAATGTACATCCTCCACCTTATTCATGTGGTCCTTCGAGTCGGCACATGGCTATGAGTCAGGTCCGTACTGCAGTTACTAGACCAATTGTGTCTCAAGTTTACATACCACCCGTTGCTTCGGGAGGCTATGTTCATGCTTCTAGAGGTCATATTACTACTTCTGCGGAATATATCCCTACTTCCGGTATGTGTATTCCTACTTCTGGAGCGTATCTTCCTACCTACGGAATGTCTCATGGGGCATCTCATGCAATGACCTATGGACCCTATTATGGGGCGTAGTACGGACAGAGGTCTTCACCTTATGGAGGTGGGTATCAAAAACCTGCTTACTCTCCTAATTACGGATTTGTAGCTCCTACTAGTCAAGGTCCATCTCACTATGGTGCTTCCACACCACCCTATATAGGTCATATAGGAGGAGGCCAAGGCCATGGTGGTAGTCAACCCTATATGAATTAGGGAGCAGTCCATCAACCTCACCATCCTAGACTCCCTTTCCTCGTGACACTTAATCTTCCTGACTTATCAAGACTAACAAATGATCATGTGGCTCATGACTCGTCTTGGCCGACTGTCCCTACCAAGCTTCCTTCGGACATACCTAAGTTCGAGGGCAAACCGGGAGAGGATCCGAGCGAACACATTACTACGTTTCACCTATGGTGCTCTTCGAATTAATTACATGAGGACTCAATCCATTTGAGACTATTTCAACGCACCCTCACAGGGCCTGCTGCGAAATGGTATATAGAGTTACCTAGGGGTGCTTTCACTTTGTTCGATGACCTTGCGATGACTTTTCTTAATCACTTCCAGCTACCAGTGCATTATGACATTGGTACTGAACTCTTGTCGACATTTCAGCAAGATAAAGCCACACATGTTTCTGATCATATTCCAGAGTGGCGTAGATGGACGAGGTTAATTAAAGCCTTTATACTTCTGGAGTTCCTCCTCGAGTGGTTCCTCAAGTCGTTATTGCCATATATAGCGAAGTATGTTTCTACATCCGGAGTGCAGAATGAGGAACAAGTGATTTTTAGGGCGCAGGAACTGGACTTGATCTATGCTCAGTCCAATTTGTTGTATGAGATTATTCCCAATGCTCCTCATTCCAGTTTTGATCCCAAATTCAAACCTGGACCACATGCCGATGGCATTGTGGGTTGTGCAAGTGCAAAACCTGTAGATTCGGTTGCAAAACAAGTTGGTCAGTTGTCAATCAACCAATCTGCTTCGGGACAAGCTACGACTTCATATCAACCCGCCCAAATGGTGAATGTACTTTCTGTGCAATCGTCGGACCAGAAGGGTAACCAGCTGCCCGGACGGAATAGAAAAAAGGGTAAAAATAATCAAAAGGGTGGGAATAAGAATGAGAATGCTAACAATAATGACAAGAATGGTAGAAATGCTGGGGGGGACAAGCAAGCTAAATGTAAGGTTAATTTCCCTTGCAATTTGTGTAAGGACGATCACCTCACTTACTTGTGCCCTCGTATTGAGGAAGCTTCGAGATTATTGGCATAGGGCCTAGCTGTGCTAACTAACCCTTTACCGCATAATCAAAATATGAACTCGAAGTCCCATGACCAGTCCGATGATGATCATGATCTGCCAGAGACTAGTGGTCGTGGGTGCATTAACATGGTCCGTGCTATGAAGGTTGTGACCCGTGTGAAAGATTATGGTTCGTCACAACCCAGCCCAGGAAAAGAACCTGATCCACCACGGTCCCCTTTGTGTATTGAGAAACCTGTGGATAAACCTGAGATTGCACCTCACATTCCTAAGGGAGTCCTTAAGTGTTCAAGGTATAATCCAAATGCCTAAGCTGCCCATAACTATTCAGTTGTTGAGGATTTGGGCCATACTCCTTGTGCGATGTCTGCATTGGAAGTGCTTCATATTTGTCCTTCGCAAAGGAAGGCATTGCTTTCTGCCCTTGGTGTGAACAATAATGATTCTTCCTCTGTGATTAAATTTGAAACCGCAGGACTTCAGCCTCACTTGCCCTACTACGTGTCTCTTTTGGTTCACGTAGAACGTCTTAATATGATTGTCAAGCGTACTGTGATTGACAAGGGCGCTGCTGCTTCTGTGAGGTCTTTATCCTACTGGAAGGGTATGGGTTCCCCTGAGCTGTCTAAATCAGCGACCATATTAACTGCTTTTGATGGGAGATATTTTAGGCCACACGGCATCCTTCCTTCCCTTAAAGTCTATTTGGGGGGGAAGACCATTGCGATAGAGGTCGAGGTGGTTGATGCGCCCCTTGACTACAATCTCTTGCTGGGTAGGAACTGGATGTACAGCATGCAAGCCGTTGCTTCTTCTTTGTTCCACGTTGTATGCTTCCAACATAATGAGAATATTGTAACAGTTGATCAAATGACATTCAAAAATCTGTCTGTTACCACATCTTCGGGAGCTTCGATCCCGATCGTTGGACATTCTCAACTGGCAACTAGGAGTGTGGGTGTAGGCATGTACCCATCCCTCATGGGAAGCTTTAGTTGTCCTGCACCGATCCTTATGATAGGGTCTAGTTTCGATGAGGCTTCGACATCTATGAGATCATTGTCTTTTCGCACGAGTCATATGGAAGATCCGTGGATTCTTCTTGCATCGAGTACTTTGAGTGAGCCCATCATGACAGGCGTGCCATTGCCTACAGCCGTGATTGCTTATCAAGCTAATATGGAGTCTGTTGCAGAGCCTAGTCCTTCCTCTTCACAAATAGAGGAGGAGGACCCTTATGTGCTGCCGGCATGGGCAGTACAGTCTTCTCATGTGCACAACTTCCTTGATATGGTTTTCCCTTCAGATGAGGCGATTATTGAGGCTATGTCAGGAGTTCAGCCACCATGGGAGGAACTCCATCATAGATCGTACTTTCTTCTAGAGCTTGACCGTTTGGAGCGTGAGGATTTTAGGGCAGTTCTTAGTCAGAGAGTTGGTAGTCCCGTGGTTCCATTAAGCTCTCCTAGTCCGATGGCTGATGGAAACATGGCAAACATATCTTCAACGATTCCTATCAACATCTCTCACAATTCTGGAACGATAGAGAATGTCTATATTGGGGAAAAATGTTCTAATGCTGAGATTCTGGAATATATCGAGCTATTTAAGGAATTTCGTGATATTTTTGATTGGTCTTACGACGAGATGCCAAGTATTGACACTCGTATTGTCGAGTATGAGATTAATACTTACCCCAACGCTAAGCCTGTTTGACAGCATTTACGCGTGGTGAATCCTAGGAAAGCACCCACCATTAAGGCAGAGATAGAGAAGCTATTGAAAGATGGTTTCATCTATCCTTTTCCCTTGATGGAATGGGTTTCAAACCCTGTTCTGGTTGATAATAAGCAGGGAGCGATCTGCATATGTATTGATTTTTTGTGATTTGAATCATGCCTGTCCTAAGGACAACTTCCCCACACCATTTATTGATCAGATTTTGGACAAGTGTGTGGGTAGCGAGGTGTTCTCCTTCATGGACAACTTTTCCGGATATAATCAGATACAGATTAAACCTGAGGACCAACATAAGGCCGCATTTATTTGTCCTTGGGGAACGTTTGCATATCGGAAAATGCCTTTCGGCCTTAAAAACGCCGGGGCTACATTTCAGCGGGCAATGACCTTGATCTTCCACGATCTCAAGTCAATTATCGAGGTATTTTTGGATGACCTCGTTGCTCATTCTCATATGAGAATGTGTCATCCCTATCACTTGATATTGGTATTCGAAAGATGCCGACACTATTCAGTTAGATTAAATCCTCATAAGTGCATCTTTTGTGTGAAGTCAGGTCATTTGTTAGGATTCATCATTTTGAAAGAGGGTATAAGAGTCGACCCTTTGAAGGTTGAGGCAATACTTTAGTTGTCTCCCCCGAAAAATATTCGTCATCTTCAGTGTTTGCAAGGCATGGAAAAATTCTTATAAATATTTGTTGTCAACTTTGCCAATTTGACTAGAGGCTTCATGCGTCTCTTGAAGAAGGACACTCCCTTTTATTTGGATGAGCGATCCCATGAGTCCTTTGATGCACTCAGGAGATCCCTAGCATCGGCTCCGGTGATTAGTCCCCTGGACTATAGGTGTGATTTCTTATTATATGTGGCCGCGTCTTTAGAGATGATCAGTATGGTTTTGGTTCAAGAGGATGAGGAGCTCCAAGAGCATGTCATATATTATCTGAGCCGGTACCTTATTGACGCAGAGATTTGTTATTCTCATGTCGAGAAGCTTGCTTCAGCTACTGTACATGTGGTTTAGCGGTTGAGACATTATATTCTCCTTCACCAGACCTTGGTTGTGGCCCATGTCAATCCATTTCAGTTCATCCTCACCCATAGGATGATTGGGGGAAAATATAATAAATGTATTGTCATTCTGCAAGAATTTGATCTCGATTTTGTTTCGGAAAAATCGAAGAAGTCTTTAATCTTTGTAGAGCTTATATCAGATTTCCCGAGTGAGGACGAGGATTTGGTTTGTGAAGATACGTTTGTCGATGAACACATCTTCTTAATCTCAATGTTAGTCCCATGGTATGGGGATATCATAATATATTTACAAACACTGAAGGCCCCTACTCACCTCTCGCGAGATGAACGACGATGATTACGTCACATCTCTAAGAACTACCTCATAGTGGACAATACTTTGTACTGCCATGGGGTAGATTCCATTTTATGACGTTGTTTAACTCATGAGGAGGCTGAGGTAGTGCTGAATGATTTCCATAGAGGGGTGTGTGGTGGTCATTTATCTGGGCTTTCTACAACCCAAAATATTTTAAGAGTGGGTTATTTCTGGCCGTCAATATTTAAATATTGTATTGATGCGGTCAATAGGTGCCACCCTTGCCAGGTGTTCGCATGTAATATGTGCTCGAAACCTGCCCCGTTACATCCCATTATCACTGCCAGTCCCTTCACTAAGTGGGGGCTCAATTTTATGGATTGCAACCCAGCTTCGACTGGGGGGCACCATCATATTATAGTGGCTATTGATTACTTCACAAAATGGGTTGAGGCTATGCCTATAGTAAAATCCGATGGTGAGACAGCCGCTCACTTTGTGTTCAACCAAATTATTACTCGGTTCAGGATTCTGAAAGAGCTTGTCACTGACCATGGCTCACACTTTCAGAATTGTGTGATGGAAGAGTTGGCATCGAAGTTAGGGTATAAGCAAGAGCACTCCTCTTCTTACTACCCTCAAGCGAATGGACAAGTAGAGGTAGTGAATAAATCACTCAAATCCATTCTCCAACGAACCATCGCACAAAGCAAGACGAATTGGCACATTATGTTATACCCTGCTTTGTGGGCATATCGAACCACTGTTAAGACTACCACTGGTTTTTCTCCATATCAACTTGTACATGGAGTGGAATCGATATTGTCGGTTGAATGCGAGATTCCTTCGTTCAAGCTAGTTGTGGAACTCTTACCAGACACTTCACCTTTGGAGGATTGTTTGGTTCACCTTGAGAAACTTGATGAGAAGCGTCGAGATGCCCTGGTGGTTCTAGAGGTTAATAAGCGTCGCGTAAAGGCCCAGTATGATAAGTCTGTCCATCCAAGGGCATTTAGTGAAGGAAAATTGGTCCTTTTGAGGGATCAACCGAAAGAACCCTTGGGGGTAGGGAAATTTTATCCTATGTGGCATGGTCCTTACGTGGTCAAGCATGTGTTAGAGAAGGGTGCCTATGAGTTAGTGGATTACGAAGAGACGGCCTTGGCGGAGCCTAGAAATGGGCTCTATCTTAAGAAATACTATGCATGATTTTCAGCCAAGGCTGCTTATTGTATATTATTGTATAGCTTGCATAGTTAGGTATTTTTCTTATCGTGATGGGGTTTCAAATGATTTTTATTTTTTACTATTTATAGAAAATTTTCAAATATTTGAAAATTTTTACCCCCTTTTCTATAGTTTCGACATTTTCTAACCATTTTGGACCATTTTTGACATAATTTGTGATGTAGAAGACCTTTTTCAGTGTCGTTTCAGCCATTGGATTGACCCGTTCGTGCCGATCTCAGGTATCATGTCTATACTGGCATATAGGTTAGGTTTCGCCACCATTTCCATGTTGCATGAACTTATGACCATATCACCATGACCTTAGGTACGAACCCACTCTATTATGTCACAGAACCCTCTTGCTACTTTAGAAGTGGCATGATATGAGTGGTAGAGCTTCACCTTACATGGGTACCCTAGTTATCGCCTTATTTGCATTTGGTGCCCATGCTGACGTTTTCTCCTTTAGGGTGTGGGAGTCTGTTGTATAGTACTCCCATGACATTTCGCAAGAGCCTCATACTCCTCTTGATCTTATGCTGGCCTATTTCCCTCAGGACTCCCTCATGTCAAGTTGTGAATGCATTATCATGAGCTTTGCCTACGTTATTGAGCTTTATGCTGACTCCCCTGACATTACGTTTCAGCCATATAGCCCGAGCTTGTCTCATGTCTAGCCATGCAGAGCCATTTTTGATATCCTTCGCATCTTGATTCCCTTTATACCAGGAGGGAATTTCCCCTAAGTGTCGATATCCTACACATGTATCCTTCCACTGAGCATAGGTATGTTCCACTGCTTGGAACTAGTTTGTTTTCCCTTATGACACTTGTCTGCTCCTAGTCTGTAACTATAACGCTATTTTATTCTTTTTTCAAGCTTTTTAAATAACTGAAAAAGTCCAAAAAAAATCAAAAAACAAAAAATCTGGACAAGGAAAGATGTTATCTTTTGCAGCTGTCAAGTCGTGTCTCCTTTGAATAGAGCACGATATATCACATCCATTGGTTGGGTTATAGTTTGAATTTAGGAGCTGTACTCATTTATCTGAGTTTATCTCCACCGATTGGTTAAGCTTCCAGTCCCTATGGAGCCTCTGTCAATGCCTCCTATGTCACAGAGATGTCCCAGTTTGTATATCAAGTCTATGCTACCTTCATTCAGTCACCATACACTGTTATGCTCTTGTTCGAAGGAATTTGAAACCTGAGTCAGCCATTCCTCACTTATCTTGACTTTGCATGTCAGCCATTCCCGGTACAGTTACTGGTTCGTGCACCTTATGATCGAGTCCTTCCACATTATACAGCTTTGCTGAGTACCTCGTGTTGGATGATGGGGGATGCCTTAATTCCCTCCTTCCAGTGGATTTCATCCCATCGACTTCAGATCATTTATTATGGGATTGGAATCTAGATTCATTTTGAGTGCCTTGAGACTTGCAGTCATCAGTGGCAGGTTCTCTCGCCATCAATAGTTCTTGGGAATACATCAATGTCCCCTGATCGATGGATCCTCTCAAGTGTTCAACCTCAACACATTTATTCACACTTGTTAGTTTGCACTCTAGTACCTTGATTCCCATTTTCATTATCGGTGGGTGATCTTGCATCTGTTAACGGTATACATTAATGACCGGTAATCAAACGATAGACTACTATGTTTGACCTCGACACCTCTATTCACATAGTAGGACATGTACTCGTATCAGTTTGTGTAGAAGACTTTCCAGATTGGTGGCGTCTCTTATATGCTACCTCCTTGATCATGCCAATGTTCATGAGATTTCAGCTCTCGTGACTTGATTCTAGTATATGTCAGATATTTCCAGCCACTATGGAGATCTTGATCTATTATATGTCTTCAGCCATTTTGGAGATCATGGTCCTTTGTATATCTTCATCATGGAGATTCTGATCTATGTATATTGTACGTGGTGATGACCACATATGTGATATCATGTATCATTCCTATTCATGGCCATTGTACTATTATGTATCTGGGACTACTATATGTATTTGCAGTTATATGCAGAGTTGTATTATTGTACTATGCTAATTGGGTGGCTGGTCTTCCATTTGGCATCCTTCATCACTCCACTTCTGGGATGGAATTATAATGTATTTCGGCCATCGTATGACCCCTCTAACCTCACACATTAGGGGGCATCTGTTATAGCAGATTTCACCACTCCAGGTGAATCACACTTTGTATGGCCTTCCCCTGTCCCGATGCAGACTCCTTAGACCCCATGCACCATTTTTTGTCCTTTGATGTTTTTTTGATCATCCCTAAAAACATATTTAAAATGATACACACGACTTTTAAACCTATAAGAGCGTATATACGCGGGTTTGATCACTAAAACCGTGTACATCGGGATGTGTGCATAATCCAAATCCTTTTGGAGTTTTCCTTGACATGGATCCGACTCATTTGACTCCTGGCCTTCCATATGCCTTGAGATCGCTCAGATTCGACCTTTCATTACCCCTTTGAAAAGCTATATAAGGAACCCCTTGGTACATTGAAGGCATAAGAGAGAATTGAGAGCAAAGAAACTATAGTCCATTGTTGCCGAAACTTATGCTTGAGTTTGCATCCCTTTGTCCCTTGGAGCACTTTTGTGTTCTTCCCAAGCTTGCCTTTTGCTTGTGAGCTTGCTATTGAGAGATGGAGGATTGAAGTGGTGGAGGCCCAAGTGGGGGATTCTGTTTCTCCGGTTCGCAAACATGCCGACAGAGGTTGTATCTTGTAATCTCTAATTTATATTAATAGAAATATCTTTTCCTGTCCAATAATGTGTGTTTGAATGAATATTTTCATCCATTGGATTATTATTGTTTACTTGTTGTTGAGGAAGTAATCTATCAATTCAATCTGAAGTTGGAAAGCTCAACGGGGATCTACTTCAACCGTCCAGAATAAGGTACGAGGTCTGATCCTTTAGTGTTAGACATTTAATTTCTATTGCATATTGGAAAGGATTTATTTCTGGAGTCAAGCTATCTGTTGTGATACCTCAAGCCATAGGAATTTCTCTCTGTAACAGGGGGGGGGATCCCAAGGAGACAGATCAAATCAGCTGATGGAGAGTCAATCAATGCAGATCTAAAGATGAACTGAGCCTACTTGTCAACCGGGGGGATGATTGAGCTGACACATCAACCCATAAACCGACACATCAGTCCATAGAGCATCTAGGAGAGTCCACACATGTGGAGGAGAGAGAGGGCACAATTCCCCATAAAAGCTGTTGAAGATCAACTCTGGATCTAATTTGATCACCTCCTTTGGTAAAGGATTTGTCAGATCCAGTCAATCTTGTTCAGATTTGACTAATTTCAATCAAATTGGCTAAGAATCCACTGATCTATGATTTTGGATTTTCTCCATTATTCATCAATTTATTAATTAAAATTATCAATAAATGATTTTTTGGGGCTTTCTGACCTGAGTGATGGAAAATCACTCAAAACTAGGAAATAGTGGGTCCATGGGTTTACATGGGGCTTGAAAATGAGCACCTACATGACTGAAACTGATTATTTGGCCCACTTTTATTACAAAATCAATTTTTCCAATTAAACTATTAAAAAATAGCCTAAGTTTTGGAAAAATTAAATTTTAATAAAAAACACTGAAAAAACTAAAAAAATTGAAAAATTGAAAAAACCTAGGGGAACTTAGACATGTTCATATGACTCGACCATGATGTCTAGCATGTTTATACATTGACACATAGACTCTAACAGCCTCAATAGGCCTAAATACCAAGCCGACCACCCCAACTTTGGAGGTATGGAGTGAAAAACTCAGAAATTATCAGTCGTTTATTCAACAACCAATAATAACCAAAGGAAAAAACACCCTGGGCTGATCTTATTGACAAATAAAGTCTAAGAGACTGAGTCTTTTATAGACACTATCATGCTAGAACATTTATTACAATTCCCCCATGGGGTATGAACATGTGATATAGTACAACAAGCACTTCCCAGAAGTACTTCCAAAGGTCTTCTGAAGTCCGAACAAGTTATACTTGTCCGGTTCACCAGGCTCACTTGATAAAAAACCACTAAGTAGAAAGTTAGGTGGTAATAGGCCCAAGATCATTTGGAGAGAGCATAGAGAGCTAGAGTTGGAGCTTTTGGGGATGGAGAGCTGGTTTCATAGAGATGCATGTCAACACTAAGGCTTGGTTGTAAAATTATTCATATTTCTAATGCAAGTTGATTTCTGTCCCACATATGATGTTGTTGTTGTGATTTCACATATATATGTTGCTAGATTCCTTAGTCACTAGCATAGATTAGTAGATCATATTCTGGTTGCTTTGATTCGTTTCGTGTTGAGCTTTTTGTAGGTACACAGGTGAACTGTCAAAGCCTTGTATTCTAGATATCTACAACGTCTAGGGAGAGTCTTCAACCTCTGTCCTCTATTTGTTCTGGATCTGAACCATTCAAACCAGTGGAACATCTTGCTGTCCGTAGGAGGTGAAATATTCCAGCTAACAAATCTGGCGACTTCGCTGGGGATTAAAGTATTCAATTGTTCTGATCTTCCTCAGTCTACAACTCTTATCCGAATCCATGCTCCGTTTTCTTCAACTCTTTTCAGTCAGATCTACTTTCTGATTTGTATTATTTGGGTTTGAAATTTCCAGATCTATTCAGATCTGAGTCATTTCAGTCTTTTATGCTCTATTACCACATTCAATTCGATAGTATTTTCCCTGATCTAGTCTTTTCTGATATGATCCATCATTCTCTTTTTTGTTTTGGCCATCTACAGAAAACTGCGCCCACGCTTTGTACGAGGAGCGGTGCCACCGCATGAACATAGTGAGCAGTAAGCGGTGCCACCGCCTATATCTAGTTTGCAAGGAGCAGTGTTGTCTTGGAAACTCTCTGTCAACACCTACAAAGCACGGTGCCAGGTAGGCATTAGTCCAAAACTCTTTTTCCTCATTTTTCTTTGTAAAAATTTGAAATTTTGATTAATTTCAGTTCTGTTATTAGACTTGTGTTATTGAATCTGACTGTGTGTGGCTTGCTGCTTTGACGGTTTAAGATTGATTTGAGTGGAATTTCAAAAGTTTATTTATTCTTTTTTATTGTTCATCCACTTCTTGCTTGTTGGTGGTGCTTAAAGAAGGATTTCTTGTTTTCTGAAAGTTAGGGTGCTCATTGAAGTCTCTTTTCATTGCATATACTGAAATAAGAACACTATATTAGCTTCTAGATTTCATTTCATCCTTGCAAAGTAAACTTCTTTTTCTTTCCTTCAAAAAATAAAAGTTTTTCTTGAGATTAGGACATCTTATTTGAGTGTTGGATTTGGGTTTTCTGATTGGTTTTACAAGCTTTCAGGACCTTTATGATCTTTCATCTCTCATGCATATAGGACTATCTCAATCAAAATATAAAAAAATGGTAGTTTTAAGTTAGATTTGCTTATGCTTTTGAGAAATTTGAAAAGTTAGAGTGCATTGGCATATAGGTGTGCTTGGTGTTGTTCTTTTAAAAAAAGAGATTCTCACCTTTCTCATTTGCTTTCAAAAAGAAGAATTTGGTTTGTAAAAGTGTTTTCTTGTCTTTGATGTGATGTTCATGACTGTTGATTGGAATGATTTTTGGTTTTGAAGAAAAAAGAAAAACACTCTCTTCCCTCCTGTAAGTAGGCATACTGAACGGTAAAGTGAACATTTGCACAAGCATATAGCATGGTTTTACTTTTCTGTCAAAACATCATGCATTCACCTAACCATACAAGTTAAAATTAACAGTAGTTATAGGTTAAAATTTACGTAGTAACTTGAGTGATAGGTTAGAGATGTGTCCGGGCGTCGTAAAACGTAGGAGCTATCGTTATTTGTCAGCATTACATTCTGGGACTTGCGCGGTTCTTCCACGTACCATCGGTATATCGAATGGCCTTTCACATACCCTTGAGGTATGTAGAAAGTTACTTCATGTACTTGATTGTATATCGGAAGGCCCCTTGTGTACGGTTATGCATTAGACAACACTACTACCAATTCGAGCTCCCACGTACCTTGATTATATCGGGAGACCCCACTAGGGTACCTTATCTATTTGAGAAAAGCCCTTTGGCCGTCTTCTTTAGAGCCATACACCGAAAACAACATTCAGGGAGATTACTATGCACGTACCCTCAAGTTATATCGCAAGTGGCACCTTCTTGACAATCCTAGTGAGAGACCTGACTTTTGAACTCCTCCTGTCATTTTAAGTCTGCTTGTTTTGACCTATAGTTTGAGTAGGGAAGTATTTTGGTGTGTTTTTTTTAGATTTTTCAGACCCTAGGTTAGATAGGAACTGTACAAACTGGCTGAGTTAAGATAGTCCAGAAGAGTACGGGGCTTGCCAGCTGATTTTATTCTTGTTTCAGGAGAAAATCCAATGGAAGCCATCAACTAGGGAGCTACTACCACCTCCCAAGTGGGAGATCATGTGGTGGTGGAAAGTGGAGTACCATATTCTTCACACTTGCCTCCCCTGGTCCAACAACCTCCTCGGGGAAATTCATCGTTCCATTCTCCCTTGGAAGGTCATGTTGATGATACCTGTCCAGACTTTGGTCCTAATGCTCCTTTTTGGGAGACACCTATCAGATAGGCCATTACCTCATTTGGCACCCGTGTAAGTTATCCTGATAGTGAAGAATAACGTAGGCAACACCGTGCTGCTATTCTCCATGCACAGGAGGTAGAAAATCATATTGATAACCTATTAGGCTCTACCCCAGTACGTTCCACATCCCTTCCTGTGGGATATCGTTCACTAGCCGATTCTATGAGACCCATTGAACTGATTATAGATCGCCATTAACAACCCATAGCCTAGGTCAAATTTCCACCCCTCTCAACTCTTATGTTATGTCTGTTCCAAATCCTCCCAGGTCTTTTGCATCTGGGGCCTAACCTTCAATTCTTGTTTCATCAGTACCTTTGAATGTCAGGGTGCAACCCCCAGCATGACCTACGTTATCTGATACCAGAGTTGTACCTAGTCAAGGGCAGACCTCTAATATAGAAACATCTACAGTTTTTGTCCCTCCCACCCACACTAATGTGGTAAATCCCCCATCTAATTCAGGTCAGCCCTTGGGGGCACAACCTGTTACCATTCAGTCTTCTAGTGGTTATGGTTATCAAATACTTATAGGTAATCATCCATCTAATCCTACAGGAATGCCTTATACTGGAATTCCATACCCTAGTAACACTTTTACGCCATGGGGGCAACCCAACTGGTCTTACATGACAGCCATGGGAGGGATACCTATACATACTGCGGGAGGTGCGGGAGGACCACCTTATGGAGGTCCTCCCCCTATGGGTCCTAGTGGTCCTGGGGGACCTAGTGGCTTTCCTTCTTATGGCTTTGGAGGGTTTGGTGGCCCTCCACCTAGTGGTTCTGGTGGCTTTGGAGGTTTACCACCTCCTGGAGGCTCCTGAGGGTCTGGTGGTCCGCCTCCTGGTGGTCCTGGTGGTCTTGGTGGTCCCGGTGGTCCTGGTGGTCCTGGTGGCTCTAGAGGTCCTCCTCCTGGAGGCCCTAGTGGTCTTAGCAGTCCTAATTCCGAAAATCAAACCCCCATGGGCAGATCCTCTGATGGTTCTTCCTCACAGCAACCTGTTTATCAGTCTACCCATGGCCCTACTGGTAATTATATGCCATATCAATATTACCAGTATGTGCAACCAAATAGACATTTAACTTTTCTAGAAAATTTGGACATGCCTGATTTTTCCAAGTTGATTAATGATCCCATTCGACACAATCCCTTGTGGCTTCCCATTCAAATAAAGTTACCATCGGATATTCCAAAATTCGATGGGAAGCAGGGAGAAGATCCACGGAACCATGTTATGAATTTTCATTTGTGGTGTTCCTCGAACTCCCTCATGGATGATTCCGTTCAGTTACGACTCTTTCAGCGAAATTTGACCGATATGGCCGCGAAGTGGTACATTGAACTCCCACAACATTCATTTGTGGATTTTGGCTCGTTGGCAACCGTATTTCTTACGCACTTTCATCTCCCTATTCGTTATGAAATGGGCACTGAACTTTTAACTTCTCTATGATAGAACACCTCCACCCACATTTTTTATCATATTCATGAGTGGAGAAGGTGGAGAAGGCTTATTAAGGCCCCTATTTAGGATCAGTTGTTAGCTGATTGGTTCACTAATTCCTTGTTGCCTCCTATTGACCGAGATGTGGCCATGGGCGGTGCCATTACCGAAGAGTAAGCTATTAGTCGAGATTAGTACCTAAACTTGGTCTATTCCCAGTCCGGGACTCTTTATGACCTGATTCCTTAAGCTCCTCGCCCCAGCATTGACCCCGCCAAGCCACCAGCAAAAGTACCTATTGATGGGATTGTTGGTTCAATCCAGTCCCATCCACAGCGAAACCTGCCAAGTAAACCCAAACAGCTACTCCTTTGACTCCCAAGGTTTTTTCCGAGGTCAATTCTATTCAAAGTAATCAAACCTCGGGTAATAAAAAGAAAGGTAAAAATCGAAACAAAAAACCTAAAAACCAACAAGAGACCTCATGATCAACCAATAATGACAACGACAAAAGGAAAAGGAAGGATAAATATCCTTGTTTGTTATGCGGTGGTGACCATTTTTCAAAGGAGTGTCCCTGTCAGGATGAAATATCCCTGTTTCTGAAGTCTAATCCCGCACCTGCAATACTTACGGATCCCTTTCCCTCTCAACAACAACTGGTAGACCACATGTCTAACCAGGGTAACTCTAGTTCATCAGAGGAAAATCGTATGATGTCGCCAGATACCATCCATCTGCAAACTCGAAGCCAGAATTATGATAAACCCGCAGATAAGAAAGAAGATCAATCTTCTTTAGGGAAAGCTCCCTCTTCTAGTTCTCCAGAATCCTCGTCTATTGTTCCCTTATCTATAGAGAAGCCTACTCTTGACATTATTTTGCACCCACCAAAGAGTACTCTTCAAAAGGTTGTCTTTAATCCCAATTCCCAAGCCACTCAATTCTATAATGTAGTTAAAGATCTCGCTCAGGCACCTTGTGCGATGTCTAGCCTAGAAGTACTCCAAAGTTTCCCCACATAGCGCAAGAACTTGTTGACAGCATTAGGAGCTGTAGACCTGGATAACACTAACTTGATTCACTTCAATGTTGAGAAGTATAAAACTAGATTACCACATAAACTTGCTTTTTAGATCATTACGAAAGTAGTGGGAAAGAAAGTCTTTCGAATGGTACTAGATAAAGGAGCTTTGACCTTGGTGTTATCTTTGACTTATTGGAAAGCTATTAGATCTCCCGAGCTTGTTACATCACCGATGACCCCTAAAGCCTTTGATGGATGGGGTTTCCAACCTCATGGTCTCATATCATCCCTCGTGGTCAAGCTGGGGGGAAAAATCATTTCCATACAAGTAGAAGTGGTGGATTCCCCTTTGGATTATAACCTCCTTTTAGGAAGGAATTGGTTCTATGCCATGACTGTTGTTGCTTCAACAGTATTTCGAATGGTCCAATTCCCGCATCTTGGGAGAATTGTTACCATTAACCAGCTTGATTTATGTATGCTAGATGTTACTACTTCCACGGCTAATAACATCCCCATGTTAGGTCAGTCCGCTCCTCCTTAGCAGTCGATTGGGGTAGGTATGCTGAAGGATTCATCCCTTATGGGGGTTTTTCCCTCTACTCCTCCTAGCACGGATACTGCGACAGTACATATGATCACCTCATTTGATTTTGAGCCCAAGGGAAAAAATGTTTTTGAGCCCGCACAAAGCTATGTATGACACCATTCAAACTTGTTCCGATGATCATACTGATGACCTTCATTTAGTGGCTTCGGATCCTTACCATTTACCGTACTAGTTAGAACCTTCTCTTCTGATTCTAGATTATCTCTCTGAGAATTTTCCTTCTGACGAGTCCATTATAGAGATCATGAATACGGATGAGCCCATTTGGGAGGATCACCATCATAGATCCATGTTCCTCCCCAATACTAGTTCGGGAAACCATGATTTTGCATCCTTGTTTACTACTAATATTGTCAACGTTCCGCAAAGTCCTATATTGTTGCAAGACACAGATTTGAAGGAAACCTTTGCAACATTACTCAAACAAACCCAATTGACATATCAGCCAAGCCTAATGTTATTGATCACATTCATGTTGGGTAGAACTGCTCCACAGATGAATTTGAAGCATATAAGGCACTTTTTAAGGAATTTCGTGATATTTTTGCCTGGTCCTATGAAGAGATGTCGGGGATTGACCCTTCCATTGTGGTCCATGAGATTAAAACTTATCCCACAGCTAAACCTGTTAGGAAAAAGCTTAGGCAAGTCCATCCTAGGAAGGCCATGGCTATTAAAGATGAGATTGAGAAACTTCTAAAAGCTGGTTTTATTTATCTTGTACCTCTGACAGAATGGGTATCGAACATTGTCCCTGTCAATAAAAAGCAGGGCACCATTACAGTCTGCATCGAATTTAGGGATTTAAATAAAGCTTGTCCCAAGGACAACTTTCCTACCCCACATATAAATCAGATTATCAAAAACTATGCTGGAAGTGTCATCTTTTCATTCATGGATGGCTTCTCTGGCTACAATCAGATTGAGATATTGCCCTCCGATCAGCATAAGACGGCATTCATTGCCCATGGGGAACCTTCACATATAAGAAGTTACCTTTTGGATTGAAAAATGTTGGAGCCACATTCCAACATGCGATGTCCTATGCATTTCATGACGTTAAACATATTGTTGAACCGTACCTTGATGACCTCCCTGCTCATTCACAGTGACGGGAGGACCATCCTGGTCATCTTAGAGACATATTCCTGAGATGCCGTCATTATAATATATGGATCAATCAGCATAAATTTGTTTTTTGCGTTGAGATGGGACATCTGCTTGGCTTTGTGGTATCCAAAGAAGGCATCTGGATCGATCCTTTGAATATTGCCGCTATCATTAATCTACCAGCCCCAACCAACATCCTTGAACTCCAAAGTTTGCAGGGAAAGGAAAACTTTCTTCGTCGTTTCGTGTGCAATTTCGCTAAGAAAATGCATGGTTATATGCATCTCCTTAAGAATAACACTCCATTCTTCTAGGATTACCAAGCCCAACTCACCTTTGATAATCTTAAGCATGATCTGACTCATTCACCCGTGATACACCCCTTGGATTATTCAAAGGACTTTCTCTTGTATATGTTTGCCTCCGCTACTACCATCGCCATGGTTTTAGTGTAGGACAATCTCCACGGTTAGGAGCATGTGACTTATTACACCAGCAAGAATCTTATTGATTCTGAAACCTGTTATTCACATGTGGAGAAGCTATCTTTGGCCACGGTCATTGCTGTGCAAAAATTTTGTCACTACATTCTACTTCGCACTACCACTGTATTGGCAGACCAGAACCCGATGTACTACATTCTGACTCGTCAGGTACTCGGGGGCAAGTACTCCCGTTGGATTGTCATCCTTCAAGAGTTCGATCTCGAGTTTGCCAAAGCTACATCAAAGAAATCCTGGTCATGGTGGTATGCCTGGAAGAGGTCGCAGCCAGGTTATTTGCTATAACTGTAATAAGGCAGGACATGTAGCTAGAGACTGTCAAAATCCAACTACAACATGTCGATATTGCAGAGTAGTAGATCATGTCATTGAGCAATGCCCACAGTTGATAGCCAAGATACAAGAAATAAATGGCCCTCCTACTCAGAATGTTCAGATGATTGCTGTAGAGAAAAGACCTGTCCCAGCTGTTAACATTGTTACAAGGAGTGGAGCTACGATGCAAGTGCAGAATAAGGACAAATAGCCTGAAAAGGCTTGGGTTCGCAAGACCCCAGAGAAAATTCCAACATTCGATGTTGGAAGAGAAAAAGGAACATTTATGGAAGCTAAAAAAGACTTTGCTGATCCGAGAAAATCAGTAGCACCTGCGCAACAGCATCAACAGCAGTTACAGTCTCAAGAAGCTTCGCCGGATCAAGTAAGTACACTGACATCATTTTTACAGAGTTGTATGAAGCTATTAAGAAATTAGAATGCTTTGAATGAGTTACAGAAAGTTATTGCATCTTGCGAACCTCAGCGAAGCTCTAATAAAGGAAAGACTGTTAATAGAGTTATAAGTACTGGAAGAGAGATGAGATTGCATGCTCAGATAGGAGATTATGACATGACTGATATCATTTTAGACCTGGGATCAGAAGTGAATGTCCTAACTAAGCAGACATGAGAACAAATGGGAAAACCTACCCTTGAATGGTCCCCTATACAGTTGAGATTAGCCAATCAGCAGAAGATTGTGCCCTTGGGAAGATTCCCTAGTGTACCCGTGGATATTGATGGAGTTAACACCTTAGTAGATTTTGAAGTCATTGAAATAATTCATGATAGCAACCCCTATCTAGCATTATTAGGAATTGAATGGGAAATAGACAATTCTGCAGTAATCAACCTTAAGAATAGATAGATGACTTTTGAAGGAAAAGGCTTGAGAGTCATAGTACCATTGGATCCTTCTCAAGGAGAAAGGTATACAAAGCCAGTCAGAGATGAAGATCAGGATGTTTTGGATCATATTTACAACATCACAACTAAAGAAGAAGACTATGTTAACCCTACTACTGAAGGTATAATGGATTGGCAGTGTGACAGTTCTTGCATGACTGATTCAGATGAAGGCCTAAAGAGTTGGCAAAATAGACTCTATGAGCTACATGGACATCGATGTGCAAGAATTACCAAGTCTCTCAGATGGCTTGGCTCACAGACAAGAGTCTTACCTACTTTTGATGGCTTCATAGACCCAGAAGATTTTATTGTACAATTCTCAGAGCAAGTACTAGATTCACAGAAAATGGAGACTCTAGATTCAGTATTCAAAGCCACAGCTACCAGATGGTGGAATGGTCATAAAAAGTATATTCATAGTTGGAGAGCTTGTCAAAAGTTTCTTCACCTGAGATTCATGGATCAACCTCAGGAGGTGCGGAGTAGATTTAATGGTAAGACTAGCCCTCAGGAACATTTGGAGCAGTGTTATGAAGCATGGAAGCATGTACCTTGCGAAGAATGGGTACATAGGTTTGTACACACTTTGGAACCTATAGCAAAGAACTGGTATGCAGAGGTGGAGCTTCACCATGGTACTATAAGTTGGGTTAGCCTTACTGATAGTTTTGTGCTCACATTTTCTATTAATGAGGTTTTCCCTTCTTTGGATGCAGCTGTTAGGTTGATCCATACTACGATGTTTGATGATAAAGAAATAGCCGAGTACCAACCTGATTGGAAGGAACAAGAAGCTAATGCAGTAGAATGCTATAACCTCGGCATTGATGAAGAAGATGACCTTCACAACATTAATATCCCTGAGTCAGAAGGACACTGTGAAGTACATGGACCAGCAGTCGAATCACCTGAAGTAACTCAGCCCTTGAATACAAGGAAAGTAAACATTGGATTAGAAGAAATGCCTAAGTACGCTACCATTGGAGATTATTGGGACGAAGAAATGGTAAGCAAAGTGACTGAACTTCTCCAGGAGTATCAAGACTTATTTCCGACGAAGTTCTTAGAAATGAAAGGTATCCTTGGTGATATAGGAGTGATAAAAATCCCTTTGAAAGCTGATGTGAATCCTGTGAAGCAACATCCTTATAGGCTAAACCCTAAGTATAAAGAAAAAGTCAGGATGGAGCTAGACAAGATGCTCGCTGCAGGAATCATTGAACCTGTCAAAGAGTCTGAATGGGTCAGCCCTATGGTGGTACAAGAAAAGAAGACCAAGGGAAAAATCAGAATCTGTGTTGACCTGAGGAAACTGAATGATGCCTGTTTACATGATCCTTTCCCTACTCCCTTTACAGATGAAGTTTTAGAAAATGTCGGAGGTCAAGAAGTGCATTCCTTCACTGATGGATTTTTAGGTTACCATCAGATCAAAATTGCTCTAGAGGATTGACATAAAACAACCTTCGCTACAGAAATGGCATCTTTTCAGTATATTGTTATGCCCTTTGGATTGAAGAATGCACCTGCTATGTTTTCCAGAGTAGTCATATTCCTGCATTTAAGGAATTTATTCATAAGTTCTTGGAATTTTACTTTGATGATTGGACAATATTTGGTTTACTAAAATATCATATAGCCAGTTTAAGACTTATGCTGGACAAGTGTAGACAGCATCAGATTTCATTGAACCTGAAGAAGTGTATCTTTTGTGCACCTTTTGGAATTCTACTAGGTCACATTGTATGCAAGCAAGGATTGATGGTGGATCCTGCGAAGATAGCCATTATTGTGAACTTGCCACCTCTGAAGTCTGTTACGCAACTTCGCACTACGCTTGTTCATACTTGATATTACAGGAAATTCATTAAAGGATATGCTCAGATTACAGCCCCCATGGAAAAGAAATTGAAGAAAGATATTAAGTTCGAATGGACACCTGAATGTCAGGAAAGCTTGGATATTTTGAAAGAAAAGATGGTAACTACCCCTATCTTAGTATTCCCTGACTGGAATAAGGAGTTTCATTTTCATGTTGATGCATCTTCCATTGCTTTAGGTGTTGTATTGGCTCAGTCAGGTGAAGGTAATATTGATCACCCTATTGCTTTTGTAAGTAGAAAATTGTCCACAGCAGAAAAGAATTATACTACGACAGAACGAGAAGGTCTAGCTATGGTTTATGCTTTGCAAAAATTTCGACATTATTTGTTAGGATCTCATTTTAATATGTTCACTGACCATTCTACTTTGAAGTATTTGGTTAACAAGCCCGTGTTAGGTGGAAGGATATGCAAATGGCTGATTTTGTTTCAGGAGTATGACTTTGAGATCATAGTTAAGCCAGGAAGACTTAACCTGGGGCCTGACCACTTGTCGAGGCTCGAGTCAGGAGAAGAGCCCACTAGTTTAGACGAAGGTATTCTTGATGCCCAGTTGTTTTCCATCCAGATGGTTGATGAATATTTTCAGGATATTGTCCAGTACTTGTCTAAAGGTCTTGCACCCTCTGAGATGACAACATAGCAGAAGAAGCAGCAGGTGGTTAGAGCAGCTGACTTTACCTTGATAGAAGGGAAGCTATATAAGATGGGACCAGATGAAATACTGCGCAGATGTGTCCTAGAGCATGAAAATCCATTGATTTTGGTTGAGGCACATTCTGGAGCAGCAGGAGGTCATTATGCAGGAAAAGCTACAGCTCAGAAGATTCTCGCAGGTGGATTGTGGTGGCCTACGATTCATAAGGATGCAAGAGAGTATTGCCACAGCTGTGATATCTATCAGAGGACAGGAAAACCATCCAGGAGGGATGAGATGCCTCTGGTTCCACAGGTAACTTTACAAGCATTTGACAAATGGGCTATTGATTTTGTTGGACCAATCAATCCCCTTGCAAAGAAATATGGAGCAAGATACATTATTACAGCAACTGATTACCTTAATCATTGGGCCGAAGCTCAACCAGTCAAGAACTGTAGCATTGCTACAGCTGCGAAGTTCATCTTTGATAATATCTTGTCAAGGTTTGGATGTCCTAGAATTCTTATGAGTGATCAAGGATCACATTTTCTGAATAAGACTATTGAAGCATTGACCGAAGAGTTTCAAGTGTACCATCAGAAGAGTATTTCCTACCATCCTCAAACAAATGGTACTATCGAATCCTTTAACAAGATTCTTGACCACACTCTGGCGAAGGTTTGCAATGTTAACAGAAATGATTGGGATCTCAGAATTCTATCAGTATTATGGGCTTATAGAACCGCTTATAAGAAGTTGACAGGCCACACACCTTTTACATTGGTATATGGACAAGAAGTAGTTATGCCCATGGAGTACATTGTTCCTAGCCTCAGAATATCTGCCTTCACAGAGATGGATGATCCAGCTATGCTGAATGAAAGACTGGTGAAGATACTGGAACTAGAAGAAGACAGATTCATTGCTGGATTCCAACAGCAAGTACAGAAAGCTAGACAAAAAGCATGGCATGATAGACACATTAAGAAGAAGCAATTTCAGAATGGTGATCTTGTGCTCTTATATGACAGTAAATTCATGAAGTTCCCAGGTAAGTTCAAGACACATTGGAAAGGACCATACATAGTCCAAAAAGTTACTGATGGTGGTGCAGTTCAGTTAGCTAAATTGAATGGAGAAATTTTTCCCTCCATGGTGAATGGAAGTTGATTAAAGAAGTATAGGGATAAGCCTGTACCCCATGATTAGAAGTAATAGCAAGAAGGAGAGTCTAAGTACCAAGAACAGTTGAAATTGGGTACTAGACTAAAATGAAGTTGTTCTCAAAGCGCTTAAAAATTTATGAAGTGTCAAAGGTCAATATTGTGTCGAAGGTCCCTATTGTGGTGAAGCTGAAGTTAGTGGTTATATTGTAGAAGAAAGGTGTGTTGAAGCTTAAAATATGATGTCAGGAGGATTAAAGATGATGCTTACAGAGATGCAGACGGATACAGAGCTCGACAGAGTGAAAAAGGAGACAGCAGAGAAGGAGTAAGCAGCTGAAGATATCATGCACACACTCAACAAGCAGTTTACTATCTTCTCCAACAAGATTATCCCACCAGAAAAGCAGCAGAGTGTCCTGGGACGGGACACTGGTGAGTCTTAGAGGCCTGTTGGGGCTCGGACCTTGAAGGTCCTTAATTTTGGAAACTCCACGGTTTTGGCGCGAAGCTTGTAAGTGGAGTTACGACCCAAAATAGTATTAGGGTGTCAGGGTTGGGTCAAAGCCCCTCTTTTTGTAAATGTCCCATGGTTTAATCCCATGGTATTGTAATAGTGCACTTGTATAAATAGGCACTTATGTAAAGGATTCATGTTAGGCTTTTCAAGGTTTTATTATGATGATAATTTGATGCGAAGAGACTAAGGTCTATTTTGGGTTTAAGGTTAAGTCCCAGCTGAGTGCGTGGATGACCTCTGCAGTTGAGTGCGTAGAGGGTTTTTGAAGGAAGGCAGCTGAGTGCGCAAATCAGAACTGTGTGTTTGTAAAGAGTTGAATATAAACATATTTCTATGGACGTAGCCCCTACACTGGGGGTGAACCACGTATATCTTGTGTTGTGGTGGTTCTTTTATGTTGTTTCTGTTATGTTTTATGCATTTGATAAGTAGATGAATGATAAAGTAAGATAACTACTAAGTATTAACTTCGTTGTGAATTCCCAGTAAAGGCTTAACCAAGAAACTGTCTTTTATCTAAAAATACGAAGTTATTTAAATGAATGTCGAGGCTCTATGTTGCATGATTATTCTTTGTTAAGGATAAAGGTACAGTAATATCACTCTTTTGTCTATAGAAACCTGATTCTGTGGCACCCCATAGCTGTTTCGGGTGAGACTGCAACCTGTTCGCAGGTTGTTACCAAAAGGGCCAAAACTGTGGTTCTTTTTATTGGTGCAAAGATAAAAGTATAAGAACCCCGGTCTACCCTAAGCCTAACAACATTTGTCACCAAGTGAAGTACTATCTTGTCTTAAATGATACCTTGTATAGACATGGGATTGATTCGATTCTTCGGCGAAGCCTCACTCATGAGGAGGCTGAACATGTGTTGAATGATTGCCACTCTGGAGCATGTGGCGGTCATTTATCTGGGATGGCTATAGCCCAGAAAATCCTTCATGCTGGATATTTTTGGCCTTCTATCTTCAAATACTATCATGAGGCTGTTAAGAAATTCCCACCTTGTCAACATTTTTATCCCAAAAAGCGCACCCATCCTGCTCCGCTTCACCCCGTCATTGTCGTTGGCCCTTTTTCCAAATGGGGGATTGACTTCATGCATTGTAAGCCTACCTCACCTGGGGGGCATGGTTACATCATCGTATCCATGGATTATTTCACAAAATGGGCTGAGGCCATGCCTACATATGTAGAAGATGCTAAGACTACTGCTCTCTTCTTGTTCAATCATATCATAGCTAGATTTGGAGTTCTGCAGTCCATCGTCACTGATCACGGATCCCATTTCCGTAATCAAATGATGGAGGAATTGAGTGCCAAGCTAGGTTTTCTCCATGAAAACTATATTCCATATTATTCGCAAGCTAATGGTCAGGTAGAGGCCATTAACAAGGTTTTGAAAACTATGCTTCATCGGATGTTTGGAGATCATAAATCCAATTGGCATCTTGTTCTTTTTTCCGCTCTTTGGGCTTATCGGACTTCCATGAAAACAGCTACTGGTTTCACACCATTCCAACTTGTCTATGGACTTGAAGCTGTCTTGCCGATTCAATCTCAGATTCCATCTTTACAATTTGCCATCGAACTTCTCCCAGACACTTCCGCAAAGGAAGCGAGATTTTTGTACTTAAATAACCTTGATGAGACTCGTAGAGATGCTTCCTTGGCTAATGAGGCACATAAGAAACACGTTAAGGCGCAGTACGATAAATCTGTCCAGCCTCATGTTTTCAATGAGGGTGACCTAGTTTTGAATTAAGACCAGAGATATGACAAGCTAGGGAAGGGTAAGTTTGAGTCCATGTGGTATGGACCTTTCGTTATTTCCAAGGTGTTAAAGAAAGGAGCCTATGAGTTAGTTGATTATGATGGAATCCCTTTGGGGAAACCTCGCAATGGGTTGTACCTAAAAAGGTACTATGCCTAGGTTTTCTTGGATGGTATCTTGTATATATGTATATTGATTGACTTTCAATGTGCTTTCAGTATTTTCAAGATGGTTTTGAGTTTTAGTGTCTGCATCTATTTATACCATGTTTTGGTCATGCAGATGGCTTTCTATGGCTTCGCTGATGGTGCTTGCCGCCACACCTTGAATCTAGCCTCGACTGCTTGGGTTCTTTATTCCCCAACTGAAGATTTGGTTAGTTTAAGAGCGGTTTGTTTAGGTCCTGCTACTAATAACATCGCCGAATATGAAGCAGTCATCGGTCTTCTGACTAAAGCTGCCTTCTAGGATGTCTGTGATCTAGTATTTTTTATGGACTCTCAGCTCATGGTTTGTCATTTAAACCATGTATACACCATTAGGAACCCGGTGCTCCTCTACCTCTTCCAGAGGGTACATTTGTTAGAAAGATCATTTGGAACCATTACCTATAGGAATATCCCTAGGGAACATAATGTAGTTGCTGATTCATTGGCTAATTACATCCTAGATTGGCATATTGCCCATTCATGACATTAAATCAAACATGGTATATTGTAAATAAACATTTAAAGACACATAGAACTCATAGAAAATGCATTTATCCATTTGAGACATATAAACACCGTGTAAAAGTCTGTATATATATATACAAAAAAGTTTTACAAAAATAGGTCCCGAGACCTCATCTGAAGCACGTAGGCTTTTAGGAAAAATCATCATACAAAAAATCCTGAAGCTATCAGCTTTCAGTATACATGTCTCATCCACTGATGGTGCTCGTGATAGCACATCACTGCTCGAGCAACCCTACATAGTAGCGTGCTGAATCAGCCTAGTCCTCTCGCTGTAGATCTCTGATATCTAGTCGGGAGGTCATCTATATCAGCATCTGGGATGTCTAGATTCAACCTCTCTAGGTTCTCCTCTAGCTCCCTAGTGATATCATCACCTTGTGGCACGAAGTAAGCTCCGGCTCACCTGTCTAATGGAGATGCTCCTCCAACTCCCCGGTGATATCATCACCTTATGGCATGAAGTGAGCTCCGGCTTGCCTGTCTAATGGATATGCTCCTCTAGGCCTTGTTGCTCCAACATCTGCATGAAGACAAATAGGTCTCGTCACTTATCATAAAAAATATAAAACATAAAAAACATAAAAAAATTTCCATTGTTAGGGTTTATTGCTTCTTACCAATGTCACCCCACTTCCCTCCAGGTGGGAGTGGTAGGTTAGGATCACCTGTAAAATCTGTGCCTGCAGAGGCATAGTCCTCAACCATGAGAATCTAATCCCACAGCCATCTGAAGAACAGATCACCGAACTTCACTCTGCCCCTACCCGCTCCTGTGCAAGCCATGACCTAGACCCACCTCAGCATACGGGGGTTCCGTGCTCTCAGACTCCGAAAAGTCACCTGGGGCCTCATTTGTGGGACCCTCTCAAAGAAAAAGCAAGCTAAGATGGAACCAAAGCCGAACTGCTTTAGCTCTCCCTGCCGACATTTAGTCAGCTGATCCTTGAATATTGGAAGCAATGCTTTCACCCTGTTGAACACCGTAGGTGCCATAGCCTCTAGGGCATACAACATATGTTCCCTGGAATACTGATGCACACCCTGGCTCCCTGCCACCCTCTGCATGGTGAACAGGACAATCCGTAGAGCCCTGTCTGTCACTGCCTTAATGGGGATTTTCTTCCTCGATGTACCTATACCTGGTACATAGTGTCGATCTATGAGCTCTCTGGTGGTAATGTCCTCACCATAGGAACCTGTCAGTGATATGGGGGCACCCCGTCTCGATAGGCTAGTCAGGAAGTAGATTTCCTCTACCTCCACTGTAAGTATGTGTGCCCCCACCTCGAAATACTGTTGTTCTGGATTCCACATTCTCAGTATGTGTTCCAGTAATCTCCCATGGGACACCATGCTTGGTGTCTGAAATAACTTTAAGATCCCACAGTTCTAGAGTGCAGCAATACAAAATGCATTCCTTTTAGCAGCAACATCCTCGTCATCATGTGTTCTTTCCTTCCATATCACCATATTTTGGACACCTAGACCTACCCAAAACAACAATGGTATGCATTAATATCATCTTTGAGTCATTGCAAATCAAAAGAGTGAATAAATTTTTCCCATATAATTTGTTTAACTTCTCCATGGCCGGCACCACCTATGCCATATTGGAGATAGGCGGTGGCACCGCTTGTCCACTGTATTCTTGGCACAATTCTCGGGTGGTACCGCGTATCCCGTAAGGGGTATCCACGGTGCCTACATATTGGATTTTAGGGCTTTCCAAATAGGCCCAAAACCCCACCAAATCACAAATTAGAAGCTATGAAATGAAAGATAAGGGTCTTAGCTGTTACCTGCAACTGACGAGGCTGAAAACGAATGGTGGGAACTCCCGGTATCAGCTGTGGAAGATCTGGCTAGAAAATGCTCCAAGTGCTCTCTACTAGAGGTAAATAGTGAAATGTTTTGATTTTTTACTATTTACTTGCCTTATATAGATATTTTTTGGGTCTGACTTACTATAGTTTTGATATTACATCATGTTATGGTCAAAATCTTTTTGTCATAATCCCTTAATGTTGATTTTGAATGCATTTAACATTTGTTTATGAGTCGTCTGCAAGTTGAATTTAGTAAGAAGATTTGGAAAGTTTGTTTATGGATTTTTTGTACTTTCACAAAATGGAAAAGGTTGTCGAGCGTTTATTATGACACTTTGTCACGCTCGTAAAAATCTAGTATCAAAGTTCCAAGTTCAGTTCTAGTTTCTTTCTAGGCTTGTAAAATATGACATTGTGTAAAGAAGCGTCATGGAGTTATCTTTTCACCTCTTTTCCAGGCTCCTTAAACACTAAAAATTCATCGAGTCCATTTTCGATTCTTTCCAGACTTGTAAAACATTATGTTGCGTAAAAGAACCTCATGGATTTCTCTTTAAAACCCTTTTCAGGCTCCCTAAATATGAAAAGATTGTCGAGCGATCTTGTCTTCTTCACGCTCGTTAAAGTATTTGAAGAGTCGTCCGTCCAATGGTAGGTTATCTCTTTCTCGGTTTGGATAGGACTATTTACGAGAAAGGAACAATCCAGCCAATCATGACTGGAAAAGTTCTCTAAGGTATGATTTTACACTTTTTCGGGCCTTAGAGACTAAATCATAAGAAAAAGGACCCCCATGGAGTTTTCTTCTGTGTTCGTTCAGACTCTCTAAACATGAACGATACCGAGTTTTCTTTCAGTGGACTCGTTAAAATTAAACATTGAGAGACCCATTTTGGGAATGAACCCCTCCTCTCTCAGGTTCGTAAAACATATGAGACTAGACTTGTCTTCTGACAAGCTATATCAATTTTTTTTACCCTCTTTGAACTCATGAAACTGAAAAGAGGCACTCATCGATCATGATGGGGGGAATGGGAAGGGAATCATTTTGCAAATAATGGTAGTTGTTTGTCGTTACCTTTGAACATGGTACTTGTCTGCATAATCATGTCAGTTAATTGGGTATTCAGCTGATCTCTGTGACGATCCACTTTCATGAGTCATGTCAATCCTTTGAGTCTTTAAAAAGAATGCATTGTCCACTGTCGCATTGTGTATCTATCATGTCTAGTCATGCTGCCAAGTCATTTTGTCGTGCCACCCGATGTTCAAAGGAGATCTGAATAAGTTTTACCTCTGCAGTCTACACAGTCTTTGTGTCAGTATCTTTGAGTCAGTCATATGGTTACTACATTCACATCATTCCAAAACTATGTTTCAAGTTTCATGTCGTCGATGTGGGACTCATCATGGCCCTCCTTCGACGAGACTATTCCCTTCGACATCATCTCATCATTCGGGAAATAGTCTTAGAAACAATATTTAGTACCTTGATATTTGTATGCCTTAATGACAGATTCTCTCGATTTCGACATAGGTTCACATCATTGACCTTTGATCGATAGAATTGACTGGGTGTTCGACATCAAGACATCTATTCGCACTTAGTAGATTGTACTAGGTTACCTTGGGAATCATTGACATTAATGGTGATCTCCCTCGCACTTGTTAATGGTTCACATCATTGGCCGGTAATCAAGTGGTTTCTACCATGTTCAACTTCAGATCATTGTAATCACATGGATAGAATCGTACTTTGTGGAAGACGAGACGAAGACCCTGGGCATTTCTAGCCATGCTTGTTTATTCCACTCATGGATCTGCCTTGTATTGGTCTGCAGCTATGATTTTGGTTACTTATGTCTATGAGTCAACATACTGATGTACTACAGATGCCTACTTGACTACATACTCCGATTGAGCTGACATTTTCATCTCCTGGTGATGACTTGTTCTCAAAAATATCGTTTATCGTATCACTCTAAGACTCATGCTTTGGGGGGCATCCTGTTATACCAAAATCTTGTCACCATCATATGATAAGACATTTGACATACCTACTTGCCCTAAGTCCTAGCTTCTGGAGTGAAAACTAAATGGTTTTTTATCAATCTATCATACAAATTCCCAGCACCGTGCATGCCCCTTTATCTAGGAGCGGTACCCCTACTCGCACCTCCTTTCATCAGTTGTCCACAAGTGGTGCCACCACCCATTGCCCTTGGTCCATAGGAAGTTATTACCAGAACCGATCTGTCATAGAAGGAGAAGCACGGTACCCTAGGTAAAAAGGGAAAGATAAGTTTCTCGAGGCTTCTAGATGATAAGCCTCGTGTACTGCCTTATCCCTACTATTGTGGGTTGGTTGAGCTCAAGATCCCTCATCCTAGGATCTTAGAGGCCACCTCACCCACTAATTTCTCAACCATCTCTATCCATTAAAGCCCTATAAATATGAGCTCATATCCATGGTTGAGGAGAGAACATGGAAGGTATTGTTATGCTGTTGGATTGATTCTTGGACCAAGATCATTTGGAGAGAGCATAGAGAGCTAGAGTCAGATCTTTTGGGGATGAAGAGCTATTTTCATGGAGATGCATGTCAACACTAAGCCTTGGTTGTAAACTTCTTCATATATCTAATGCAAGTTGATTTCTATCCCACATATGATGTTGTTGTTGTGATTTTGCATATATATGTTGTTAGATTCCTTAGTCACTAGCATAGATTAGTAGATCATATTCTGGCTGATTTGATTCATTTCGTGTTGAGCTTTTTGAAGGTACACAGGTGAACTATCAAAGCCTTGTATTCCATATATCTACAGTTTCTAGGAAGAGTCTTCAACCTCTGTCCTCTATTTGTTCTAGATCTGAACCATTCAAACCAGTGGAACACCTTGTTGTTCACAAGAGGTGAAATATTCTAGCTAACACCTTCGCATCTGGTTAACCTTCTTCTCAATTTGTGGCTCTATAGGAATCTCGTCTATCATTGCTTGCAGCTCTGCAATAGCATATTTATCTTGGATTAGCATCAAATAAATTGATATAAAATTTCTCATCTTACTAACCTCAAGTGAAGCTTTCTTCTGTAATAGATGTTGGAACCGTTCAGGAATGTCCTTGACTTCTGCGGAAGTTGATGATACATCTAGGCTTATGAAGTCTGATTGCACATCCCAGAATATTTCTTTTAGCTTCTGGCCGATTGGTGATTCCTTTTTCTGTGTCGTCAGCCTCACTTGTGGCTGTGATTGTTCTTGTGGGTTATCTTGGTGAACCCAAGCTTCTTTACAGTTTCCATAGTTATAACGTTGATTGCTGCTCCTAGATCCACTAGGACGTTGGGTATCTGTGTCTGTCCTATCCATACAGTAAGGGTAGGATTACCAGGGTCATCGTATTTAGTCACAGGGGCTTTTCCTGTTATCAAGGCCGATAAGTTTCCTATGACATGAACCGTGGGAGGATCCCTGAATTTCCTTTGTGTTCTTCTTGTACACAGCTCCTGAACTGTTCTAGCGTAAATGGGCACATATTGAAGCGCTTGAAGGAGGGGAATTTTAACATAAAGGTTTCTTAACTCTCTGAGGAGGTTAAACTGAGGTTACCCCCACATTTTTGGTAGCAGTAATCTCTCGGGGTATGGTGGCTGCTTTATCAGATGGGAAGGCTGTATCTCTTCAGGTTTATCGTTGGATGGTTCAGCCGTCCCTTCTA
>LPNX010299674.1:0-11360 GCA_001517045.1 Pseudotsuga menziesii
GACCAATGGCTTATCAGTTAACTTTGCCACCTAACCTTACAATACATAATGCATTTCATATTTCCATATTGAAAAAGTATGTGCACGATGCTACTCATGTGATCAATCGGAATTTTATTTAGGTAAAACCTGAAGGATATTTTGAGGTGGAAGTCGATTGTATTCTTGATAAGAGGTAATTTTTTCTCTAGAATCACACCATTGGACAGGTAAAAGTGCAATGGAAGCACCTTAGTCCAGATGAAGAAACCTTGGAATTGGAGAGTCATATGCAGGAGGCATATCTAATTTTGTTCCAGGAAGACTCAGAAGAAACTTAAGAAACACCGAGGACAATGATGAAATTAAGAGGGGGTGTTTGTAACCCACCTAGAATTGAAAAATAAATATTTTTATCTATTTATAAAAACATTATGTTAAAATCTAATGTAATGTTTTTATGACCAAGGATGATCAAGGATGACTATAATTAAATTTTTATTTATTTAAATAATTGAAAGAAGAGACACCTATCTAAATAATACTGTTGAAGGGTGTTCACTAACCCATGAAGAGGAATGAGTAGCGGTAGAAGGAGAAATGACAAGTGGAAGCACATGCAATTCACTTTCTAGATATTGCAGGAGGAAAAATACCTAAAATTGTGGCCATGTTCCCTGAGAAGAGGAATTTAGCAGGTGTCTGATTTAATTACAAAATTGACCCAAAGACCTAGGAAATCTTATAAATACAATCAAATTGAGAAGGAGGATTATTACATTCAATTCCAAATTTATTAGAGCCTCGTGAATTTTTCGAATACTCGAAATTTAGGCACACAAGGGGAATTTGATGAGGGGATAGCTAAAGTGAAATTGTTGAGAGTTAAGTCTTCTAGTGAGTTTACTAAGCTGCATAGATTTATGTGTGGGATGTTACACAACATCTTTGTCCTAGTGGTTTAGTGAATAGGGTCGGGGGTCCTAAATTAAGTGATCTTGGTTTCTTTCTAGAGACGGTTGGGAGGAACAATCTTCGTTGGGTGTTTTCCCCCCTTTTATAGTTATTCAGGTTCTAATATTTTTTTCTTATTATCAGTGAATTTCTTTCATGTCTGTATCTGAAGGCTTTATGAATGTTCAAGTACTCTCTAAAACTAGTAAATCTTACTGAACTATAATAGGTTAGATAGATTTTACTTATGTGTAATATTTTATAAGGAATGCTACACTTTTTATTATTATAAGTTTAATGGAAAATCTATAGATGTATGCCTATATTATTAGAAATAATTCTAAGTTATTATACTGACCTTCTTAAGTTTTTTTTTACATTCTTAGTTTATTATAATCTTTGTTAAGTAAAAAATAAATCTGATTCATCTAGTTCTTAATTTTAGATAGTTCTTATAAGCAATTAAAACTACATGTTTTCCCAATAAAAGTTTGAAATATCCAATAAGTAAACTCTCTTATCACATATTATAGCCGATAGGGTTATTCGGATATTACATTATTTTAATTCAGGAAATTATGAAGTGTTGTGTCCAACAATGATATTTAGGAACAAAGTTACAATCATATCTTTCTACAATTATATTTTTTTACTAAAACCCTTTTATATTTTAAAAGAACACCATCGTTTTCAACTAAAAGTATTATAGCTTCTATAAAAGTCAAATGAGCGCTAAAGGAATCATCCAAAATATACACAGAAGTCAAATGAAAAACCCCACAGGTTCTTATTCACAAATATTGATTATATCTATAGTGAAAAGATACAGAACTAACTATATATTAATTAAATGTACTAACTAAATTGTATTTCAGAGTTTCAATTATAAAAAATGTAAAGGCCACTAACCCGAATACATTCTCCTTCGTGAAATCTTATTATAGAATAATAATAATAGCATATAAATTATTAAACAAACAAGTTAAAAGAGTGAACAAGTCGATGGTTCAAACCTTGTAAAAATTCGACAATCGATAGGCCTTTTTACTACAGCTAGGTTTAGAAAACACATTGTAAAACCATTTAAAACATATTTAGACAGGAATTTCATAATCACACTAACTTTATCAAATTAGAGAGAAAAAAAAACCAATGTCATTTGTTAGATGCAACCCCTTTGTTGCAGGCCATAAGTAGGTAGTTTCTAACTGTAAATCCTTTAAAAAAAGACGTTAGTCAAATCACTAGAAATATTTTTACAACCAAGACAGTAGCCTTACAGCTTAAGGTAAATTTATCCAACTTTTCTCTCAACAGAACCAACACCCTAATGAAAATTGTTTCAATATTGTGGCCTCACAACCTTAAAATTATAATTTAGGGGAAAAAAGTAATAAACCATTAATAAAAATAAAAATGTTATAACCATATTAAAGACCAACATTCATATTACAACCAAAATGTAGTAAGTTACATAACTTTAAATATCCAACGAAAATGGTTCTATTCACCCTTAAACATTGTGTTTACAAAGCTCTGTAAGAGCTTGAATCTGCAATAAAGCTAAACATTACATTCCCCTTTGCACTCCATGGCATGAGGGAGACTTATTTAAATGAAAAATAACTGTAAAATTCCATAGGGAAGAACCACAAGAAGGTTTACCACTTCAATGGAAAGAAAACGCTTAATGACTCAAACCCATGAGAACACTGGCCCAGCCAAAAAGATACAGAGCCACAAGGAGAAAGGGTGGTTGAGTATTAGGTCTTACCAAGACCATGTCCCCAACTCCATGAAGATGGTTCCAATCCAACGCAGAAACATAGGTCGTAACCTCCTACAAGAAAATAGTGTAGAGGTCAAATATAGATTTTTAAAGAAATATATTTTAAAAAAAACAACGGAATCCATTAACAAAACCAGCGATGAGTTACGCTTCATAGAAGTCGAGGTTGGAAACGATGTCCAAGATTTTAGTGCAAAAAACCCAAAAAAACCTAACATTGAGGCTAAACAAACGTTGCCGACCAAGGAACCAACTTGTTTCAATTTTACTGGTGCGACTTATATAGTTGGATATGTCGAAGGGCAGGAGGAATCCAAGAGCTTGAAGGCCAAAAGCTCAACTCTATCTTCATCAACATCACAATGCATAGGAGGATTTTTTCTTAGCATAGAGACAGAGTAAAACATTGTAGAGGTGAATTAAAACCTTAGGTTTTATGAAAAGACAAAATTTATGACTAGCTGGAGGCAATGAGCCTTCACGTGGCTCTCATTAATGCCACCTAGTGTTTAATTTATCAAACCCAAACTCCATTGTTTTAAAACCATTGAATATCAGCTTTGATGCTATAAAATATTTCTTTATGCTTGTTTTAACTTACGGTAGGAGATATCCTTGTTTAGCCAAGTGCATGGCTCATTAATTAGGGATTGATTTTATTCCCTTGAATTAGTTAGGGTCTTTGTTATATATAGCTATGCTTTGTGTGTGTTACTGACACAAGGTAAGCTCTCCACTGCTAACACCTGCAAAAACAGTATGTATGGTTTTTCATTAACTCAAACTCTATGCAAGACCTGTAACAACCCTTTGTCATGTCATCTTAATAGGACTAACAAGTATTTCAAAAGCATATCCATCAAGCACACCAACTAACTATTGACTTTATAACATGATTTTATTCTACATATTAACAACAAGTAAACCTCGCAGTACAACAATTTTATGCATAGTTAAATACTAACGCAAACTAAGTAGTCTTTTTAAGTAGATGAAGCACTAGAATAAGTTAAATCTCAGATGCAGGGGTTAGTGTGACTTTGTTTACATTATGTCTTTTACATTTAGATATTCATATAAAAAAATTTGATTCTATGAATTTTTTTGGAGATGTTACATAACCATGGCGTTAGTTTCCGATCCTTTATACATTTCTAGCCTCACACATCTAAAGAGTTTGTAGGGGAAGTAGGTACTAAAAAAAACCATAAATATAGAAAAAAGGAGCGGAACAAGAGTTGTTGAGAAGGGTTTTATATTTTCACAAAGGATTGAGCTACGCCCGCATTACCTTTGTTGGTTCCAGCTTCGTTTTTGTTCTTGCTGGCATGTTGAAAGGGAATTTTTGAGAGATGCATGATGTTTGTCACATGAACTAGACCTTGCTTAATATCCTCCTTGAAAGTGCTAACAATGAGATTTACATATTCACCAAATCTCTCCCTTTCTCTCATAGCTTTTGCTAGAATGAATTTCAAGAGCCAATAGTTCGACATAGTGACCATGGTTGTAATGGAGTCATAGATATAGTACATTGTTGTAATGGAGTCACCGATATAGTATGGGGGTTTCCTCTCTAAAAATATCCTCTCAAATAGTTTTATTTGCACCCTTCTCAAGAAAATACATTGATGAGGAGGAGGGTAGAGTCCAAGATAGGATAATTCTATCCAAATCTTTCTCTGAGAGGAGATTCCAAAACACCAGGTTCACTTGAAGTTGCCCATGATGAGGGAGAGAAACTAAATCTCTATGACTGAATCTCAGCGGCTAAACCTCAGTGATTGAGCCTTTGCTTTTGAACCTCTATGGATGAAGAATGGAACTATCACTCCTTTCCATATTATGGAGCTCCAGATTGCATCTGTTATAGTCTTTCCCCAGCGTATAGAGAATATGTTGGCACCTAGGCCAAGTACAATTCTCCATGGCAGGGAGGTGAGAATGAATAGACTGATACATAAACCATGTGATACACACCATTGTATAGAAACACCTTACTAGAATTGATGTTTGAGGGAATTTTTGCACACTTGGGGGAATCTTTTATCGCCTCTAAATGACATCATTTTCATGGAGGATCATGGGGGGGGTTCTTCCATCTACATTGGAGTGTACCCTAACTCCCCTGTTCCATTCTTCATCATCCTCATTAGCACCCACATCAGGGATACTTTCGTATTGAGTTGCGATCTGTTGCCAATTATCCATGTCTTCTTTTTCAATATTGTAGTCCCATTAAGAGTAATGGATTACAGAGTTTAGTGTGACTCCCCTATTAGTAGTGGAATCTTCTAACTTGTTTTTTTTTTTCTAACATGTTGGAATATGATCACTGGGTTCTCCATTAGTATGGTGCTTAGGGTTTTGAGTTTTGTTTCTACAATAGAATTGTTGGCAACCTTACTTCATGTAGATCCATCTTGTATTATGTTGTCCATGTTGGTGATTAGAAGTGAATCCCCTTCTAGGATCAGCGGGGTATAATTCTTTTCTAGAGCCTATATTAGGACAACCAATAATCCTTCTAGATTGGTCGCATTGTTGGTGGAGAGGCTGGGAGAGCACCAAAAAATCCCCTTTATTTTCCCTTCTTTGTCCTTGGTTGCTCCTCCAAAACCTGTTGTACCAATATTTCCTTTGGAATCTTTGTTGAAATTGAGCTTATAAGTGCAATAGGGGGGAGTCCATTGACTGGGAGAGTTCACCTTGATATTTTCCATAATGGAAAGACTGATGTATTCAGGAATGTCAATGATACCCCAATCATTTAATATTTGCATTTCATTGTTGTTGATATTTACCTCCTTGTCTTTCGAGGATGATAGTTTCAAATTTTCAAAAATGTGCCTCTTTAAAATTTCCCAGACTCTCCTCTTTCTTTTTGATCTGGATATAAAAGGTTTCTTTGTTTCATTCTATCCATATTTCCTAGACGATGAATCCAGGGAAAAGTTCCCAAATTCTATCGAGTAGCATGTTGTTGAACGGAAGGTGAGGCCAGTTTGTTATGGATAGGCCTGGGCATCCTTTAGTTCCAACTGATCTTCTAAAGATTCTTTCTCCATCTTTCCAGATTTTTTTAGTGAATTTGCATTCTTCAAGGAGGTGGCAAATGGTTTCCCAATTATATTTTCATAGGAATCACCATGTTGGTCCAATTCTACCTCTTTCTCTCTAGTTCTCCCAGGTTAGGATGGGCCTGTGAAGTAGGAACTGTAGGAAGGGGGAAATTTTGTGCTAGAGGTTGGATTTCCAAAGAAAAATCCATTTGTTTTCTTGTCCATCAATGGTTGTGTTGGAAATAATTGCTACAACTTATTTCATCTTGAAGGTGCCAGATTGTGTGAATACCCATCTTATTTTTTCGCTATCATGGTTGATTATAATTTTCCAGGTTTGGAGATAATCCCGAAGGGTTTGTATATATTTAGAGGGAATGATGGCCTTCCATGAGTAGAATCATCTCCATTTCCTGAATTGATATCCTATGTTGGGCTCTTGCCATATGTTAGTTACTTTGGAGGTGCGTCTAAGTACCAGTTGATCCCATAGTATAGGGAGATTGTAATATTCTTGAAGCAGACTTTGCTGATTCCATGAGTCTTGAGAGAAATTCGCAATTTTTCCATTCCGAACCTCTGAGAAGTTGAAGCATTGTATTATGTTCTTGTTTGTATGAGTAGAGTTCCATATCTGGGAACCTTTAACATTGGTTTTGAATCCGATAAGGTTCAATGTGGAAGCATATTTATCCTACAACAAGTGAGCCCATGGTTCCGATGTATGTGTGATCCCTCACCACTAGATCTTAGAATTGAAAATTTGATCACTGATTGTAGGGTCTCTTAGTCCAAGGCACCCATCAAGCTTCCAGGTACAAAGTGTATTCCACTCTACAAGAGACCAGAGGAATGTGCGTTGCAGAGCTTTGATTTTTCTTAGGATAGATTTTGGAATTGCGAGCATAAAGAAATTATTTGCGGAATTTTTTTTACAAGGATTAGATGATTAGGGAGAATGACAATTCGAAAGATCCAACTGCTGAGTTTTTTATTCAATCTATTCAAAATATATGTCTAAGAGAATTTTCTTGTTACAGAATTGGTCAGCGATGCTCCAATGTATTTGGCAGGTAGGAATCCTCCTAAGAATTCAAGAATACATATGATATTATGTTTCTTGATTTGGAAATTATTGGGGAAGTATATTTGGGATTTCTCTTTGTTAATAGCAAGATGACCGGAAAAGTGGAAGGTATTGAGGCTAGTTTTGAGGGATTTATCTTCATGCACCGATGAATAACCCATTAGCATGGTATCATCTACAAATTGTTGATGGGTTTAAGAATCCATTCCAGAATGTGGGGAGAGGCCTTTAAGTTTATGGTTCTGTAATTTGGCTTTGAGGAGGTGTCCTAAGGCTTCCATCATTAGGAAAAAAAAGGAAAGGAGAGAGGGGATCTTCTTGTATGATGCCACTAGAAGGGTGAATGGTTTTGGAGGGGGTGCCATTGACGAGTATTGAAAAGAAGGAAATTGATACTAGAGTGAAGATATAATTTACCTACTGATTGCAGAAGAAAAATTCCAACAACATATTCTTCATGAACTTCTAGTTGTGCTTATAAAAGGATTTTGATAGATCGAGCTTGATCAGCATGCCATATTTTTTGGTGGTTTTGGGCAAGTGGATAATTTCATGGGAAATAGTTATGCCATCCAAAACATGTATTCCTTCCACATATCCAAATCTATCCTTACCTATGAGGGAATATAGAAGTGGTTTCAACCTATTTGTAATGGTTTTGGTGATGATTTTGAAAATAACATTGCGAAGACCGATGGGCATGGATTTACGTGGGGAATCAACTCCATTTTTGGGGGGGATAACGGAGAAAAACATTGAGTTGGAATATTTCAGGACCCTCCCAGATTTCTGAGAGTATTCAACAATACCCAGGACTTCATCTTTGATGGTATTCTAGTAGGCGTGGAAGAAGTCGGCCATGAATCCATCTGGTCCTAGGGCTTTGTCATTTTTCAATTGGTTGACCGCCTCCTCTAGATCATCCATTTCAATGGGACAAAGAAGGAGTTCATTTTTATATTGAGTCACTCAAAATGGAATTGTCTCGAGAACTTCTGTCATAGAAGAGATTTTGTTAAGATCAAGTTCTACCATTAATTTCCTAAGTGGTTGGTGATAGTGCATTCAATGTCTCCTTGTGCTTCTACTATTGTTTCATTCTCAGCCCTTAGGTAGCCAATTCATGTTGGTATGTTGGTGTTGTATAGTATCTTTGAAGAATAAAGATGAATTCCTTTCCCCTTTTTTAAGAGTGCGATTTCTGTATTTGGTTTTCCATAGGGTTTCTTCTTGACGTTCTCTCACTTCTGAGGATTCCTATAGGTCATTTTCTTCCTTTTTGATGGAGTTGGTGTATCCCTCTTTCATGATGGCTCTTTGGATGTCTGCGAGCTAGAATTCAATTTGTTGTTTTTCCATATGGATGTGGTAGAAGTATTATTTATTCCATATTTTTACTTTCTCTTTGATGTATTTCATTTTTTGTTGAAATTTGTACACAAGAGTTCTTGATAAAGGTTGAAGGTTGCTCCACCATTGTTGCATTAGGGGATGGAAGTCTAGATGTGTAAGCTAGAACTTTTCAAATCTGAAGGGTCTTCTTAGGTGTTCCCATATTATTTTCAAGTTAATACTGATGGGCTAATGGTCTGAGCCGGCTGTAGGGAGTATAAGGGCTGAGACGTCTGCACCTCCAGTGAGTATGATTCCAAGATAAGAAAGCGGTCGAGTTTGGAGGTGATATGTATGTCACTAGAGCGTTGATTATTCAATGTATATAATATGTTAGTTGTGATGATGTCTATTAGGGATAACTCATTGATCAAGGTATCAAAGGCAGTGTTTGTGGCATTTAGGGAGCATAGCCCTCCTCTTTTTTCCCTGAGATATCATATGAGATTGAAGTCTCCTCCAAGAATCAAGTGATTTTGTCCCACCCATTGATTCAAGAGATTCAAAGGATGGAGGAGGTCTTATTTGATTGATAATGAGAAGGGACCATAAACGTTGGCAAGGATGCCCATAAAACTAGTTCCAACGATGTGAAATTCAACCAAAATGGTGAATTAGGTTTCCAGAAAGTTAGAGAGACATATCTCTATAGGGTTCCATATTATACTAATACATCGTATTGTTCCTATGGCATCGATAGCAATCAATTCTCTTCCTTTCCAAATTTTCTCCACCATTGCTTTGGATATTTCTTCAGATCATTTGGTTTCATGTATAAACATAACCATAGGTTTTTCCATGGCAATTTTCCTTTTTAGGAGACCATTTTTTAGATGCACTGCAATATATGATGTTCCAGAATGTGAGCTTCATTGAAAATGTTTGCAAGGTAAGGAAAATGTTTCCTCTAGGGTTGGAAATTGTCCTGAAGAAACCAATTTCTCCCCTATATCCATGATGCATTGTTCATTTCTTATTCTTCGTCATTTTTCACTAGATTCTTTTTTGATAGTTTCATGGATTTTGATACCATGGTTTTCAGTGCCTACCCCAAGGGTTTTATATTTTCTCATTTTGATGAGGGATTCCTTGAGCAAGACCACCTACTATGAGGAGATAACTTATTTTTTCATATCTTGAACAATTTTTTCTAGCCTATATATATCTAGGTCTCCTATGTCCATATCATTGCTTACGTCCTCCATTATGTCCATAACGGTTCCTTTCTCCAAGGGCTTGGGATGGGACTTCTCTTTTTTCCCTTCATATGCTTTTATTTGTTGGTATTGTGGTGTAATCCCTCTATTCCTAGAGTGTCCCACACTTGTTTAGATTGGTGAACATCAAAAGAGTTGGAGGATATGGGTTTTTTGTTTACTTATCGACCTTGATTTATTTCTGCTATTAATTTTTTCCCCAATACCTTGGTGAATCAATCAACGTCCTTGACGTCTTTACCTTTCTACTATATTTTTGGGTTGTTTTATGGGACTTCTTTGAACAAGTGTCCATGTTCATAGTAGCTCCTGAACCTGAAAGGTATATGTTCGTAGTCTCTAAGTTGGAACAATTCATCATCATCCCAAACTAGATTTATTCCTTCAGGTAACTATTTTTTTAAATCCATGTAAACACAGATGGTGGCATACGATGTATATCTCATCTTTTTGGTTTTCTATTCTATATTTACAAATTCAACTATTTTATTTCCCAGGGTGTCGAGAATGCTTACATGCCAGTATTCCAAGGGAAAGGAATATAACTTGATCCATATCGAAACAAAATTTAGATCCTATTTCTCTTGAATGAACCTTTCTTTCCAAGGTTTTAGACAGATTCTAGCAGAGTTGAAGAAATACAACCCTTCCTCAAAACAAAATTGTCTTTGAGGTTCATGAAAATGATCGTGAAGAATCCTTTGGCCCCTATATCAAGGTAATAATGTCCCTACGGCTTATAGGTAACATTGATACACCATATGAGGGATTTCCGTGAGGATCATATTCCTATAAATTTGCCAATAAGAGTGTCATCCTTCATATGTTGAATATGTGCTAGGAGTCCTTCAATATGGATTTGCAGAGAGAGGATTTCCTTTCCTTTCAGAATTCATTTTCCTATGTTTTTTGAGGTGGATGACCCTTTCATTTGCTCTTCTTCTTCCTTTCTATTGTCGATCATTTTTTAGATGGATGCGAGTTGTGGACATGCTTCTAGGAATCCTTTCAGATTTTCTATTTGGGAGGGGTTTGAATTCCCCCCTAGGTTTCTTCTTTTTCTTCCTTCATCCACTAATTAGCCAGGGGTGGCACTGAAGCTGAGTTATAGGTCAGCGCAATGCTTAGATCCATGTGTAGCAGGAACCCTAACAACGTGTTGTTGTAGACCTCAATATTCTCCCTGTCGAGCTCAGACGCAAAGAGACTAGATATGGGGTTCAAAATTACCTTTCTATCAAGGACGCATAAGTTTACCTATTCACACAATTGAATACAGTTTGATTTTATATAATATGTGAGTGGCTCTCTTAATGGGCATTGATTTTGATAGAAATACAAAGGATATCAAATGTTTTAATGATAGGATATTGTAAGGTATTAGATACCCATTTACCTTAAGCATTAATTATATCAAAGGATAAAAATCGTAGGTTATCTTTACTAACTATCTATTAGCATTATCTTGTTGACAGGGGTTCATAGCACCCATTGAATTAATCTCCCTAAACATCGGCCCATACATGTTTTACCCTATCCAACAACACCTGTGAAGCAGGTGCAGTCTCAGTCTCACATGAGATGTCTGACAAAGGGATGGAGGAACCAAGTTTCCATAGAGGGAAGAGGAATTTCACCCTACTAGTTATTTTGTCGTAACATTGAACATAAATCCATGTCTTAACTCACATAATTACTCAGATCCACTTATTCACATTTAATCAGAATTAGATCGTTGTAGGGTTCTTCCGGACAATCCGCAGTAGCCATTTTTTTTGTCGACGTTTTGCAAGGCTTCGTATCATTCAAACTGTATCATGAAAACACAGAGGTACCTTCATTAAAGAATTCACATAATTTACCATGTCATACAAAAATGC
>LPNX010299691.1:0-47650 GCA_001517045.1 Pseudotsuga menziesii
TAACTTAAGTGAATGGATGAATATAAATAGAGGTGTAGTGCTCCTCATTTGTGACACACACTCTCACTTGTATAGCGCATTAGTGGAGAAGAGAAGTAGCTGGATAAGGAGGAGGATCAGGCTTTGATCTCCTTGCTGGTTTATATTTTATCTTTTTGGGGCATCTATATTGAGGAAGCTTTTGCTAGGTTTTTCCCTTTAGGGTTTTCCTAGAATAAATCTTTGTGTTCCTTTTGTATGGTTGTGCTTGTCTATCTTTCAGTGATCCTGTTTATATGCTTTTGTTATGAAAATGAAATGAAATACTAATGTCTTAGCTAAGCATATGGAAATTTAACATGGTCCATCATGGAATGCATGGAGGATGTCTGTCATTTCATCCTCCCACACACATCGTTGAATAATAAGATCTGTACCAGTGCGGGAGAGATCGTTATCAACCCAAGAATAATTGGAACTCTAAACTATAATACAATGGTTCTCATGTGGGGACAAATGGTTTGATATTTTCCCAGTTGCTAAATAATTGGCAATATCTACGAACCAAGGGGTCTGAACAGATACAACAAATAGATGTTCGTCAGGAAAAGTGTCATCAACTGGTTTAGTACCGTCTTCATGTTGAATACGGGAAAGGAAATCTGCTACTATATTTTCTTTACCAAGTCGTTCAATGATGGTAATGTTAAATTATTGCAATAAAAGAAGCCACTGGGTCACTCTACCATTGGTGATTGATTTATTCATGAGAAATCTAATGGCGGAGTGATCGGTATGCACAAAAAATTCATAACTTGTAATGTAATGATGAAACTTATTAATAGAATAAACTAGTGCCAAAAATTCTTTTTCAGTAACAGTATAATTAAGCTTGGCAGGAGTCAAATTCTTACTAATAAAATAAATGTCATAAGGTGCTTGTCCTTTTTTTTGGCTGAGGACTCCTCCTATGGCTGTATCAAAAGAATCGATAGATATGTGAAAAGGAAGGGACTAATCGGGACCCCTAAGTATTGTTTCCACCGATAGTTTAGCTTTTAGGATTTCAAAAGCATTTTGACAAGATTCTGTCCACTAGAATTCCGCGTCCTTTGTAAGCAAGTTAAACATTGGTGCAACTATTTTAGTGAAATTTTCAATAAAATGACGGTAATAGCCTGCATGACCAAGAAAGCTTCTGACCTCTTTCTAAGTTTTGGGAGAGGGAAGGCCAACTATTACTTCAATATTTGTAGGGTCTACCTTGATTCCTTGGAATGAAACATGGTGTCCCAAAACTATACCTTATGTCAGTAACATTTTACATTTTTCGTGACTAAGGGATAAATTTGTTTCTTGACATTGGATCAAGACCTTCTCGAGGTTTTCAATGGATTCTTGAAAAGTATTACCATAGGCCAAAAATTCATCCATGTATACCTCCACACAGTCATGTATAAGATCGAAAAATATTCCTAAGACTGCTCGTTGGAAAGTGGCAAGTGCATTACATAGGCCAAATGGAAAAACTTGATAAGCATATGTTCCCCAAGGGCATGTAAAAGTGGTATTTCCTTGATCTTCAGGTGCTATTAAAATCTGGTTGTAACCACTATACCTGTCAAGAAAGGAAAAATATTGTTTACCTGATAGAGTATCTAATACTTGATCAATAAAAGGTAAAGGAAAGTAGTATTTAAGTGTAGCTTTGTTTAGCTCCCTAAAATAAACAAAAATACGCCATTTCCCTGAAAATTTCTTTGGGACTACTACTAAAGGAGATACCTATTTACTATCGGAGATAGGATAGATGAAACTAGCAGTGAGGAGTTTTTGTAATTCTTGTTTTACTATATCCTTTAGAGTAGGATTCATCCTCCTCTGTGGCTTCCTTATAGGTGACATGCTTGGATCCATATAAATATGGTAAATACAAGTGTGAGGGTGTATACCCTTCATATCGGTGTATTCCCATGCAAATGACCCAACTTGTTTCTTAAGAACTTTAAGCAGCCGTGCTTGTTGGTTTTCACTTAATCCTACGTTTATATGTAGAAAATTTTCAAAACCAACCTCACAAGGTATGGTATATGGTCCTATATGCTCTTCAATTATGAAGACACAAAGTGTTTCTGTAAACATGGAAAGATCCACATTCTCTTGAAACTTATCTCCAAAAATGTGATCGAGTTGAGCAAAAGACTGAGGGAAATCTGTATAGGTTGTTGAAGAAACAAACTAGTTTAATAAATTCTCAGTCGTCTGCTCTTGAAGTGCCCAAGAGAAATCACTAGGAAGGGAGAGATCATCAAAGTCTTCATCCCCAAAAGAACAATTTAACCACCATCAATTTTTAGTTATTGGTTGTGCTGGGGGGTATAAAATAAGTCTTTGTGTGGACAACCCATTGGAAATAGTCATCTCTCCATCCCTACATCCTATAAAAGCATTTGCAGTAGCTAACCATGGTCTTCCCAAAATAATAGGATTCCCTTTAGAAGGATCCTTTGATTCTACGACTATAAAGTCAACAGGGTATTCCCATGAGGCTACTGATACAACAATGTCATCCAGGACTCCAGCGGGTTTTACCGTAGTACGATCTGCTAGTTCCAGGATGGAAGTAGTAGGTCGAAGAAATTTTCCTAATTGTAAAACTTCTAAAACTGCGGTGGTCATCATGTTAATGGAGGATCCTATATCGATTAATGTATTCTCTATGGCAGTGGTGTTTATAATTACAGTCACTACTGGGGATCCTGGATTTGTATATTTTGCAATTCGGGACTGACCTGTCATACATTCAGACATCTCTCCTATAACATGAATTGTGAGAGGGTTATTTTGCTTCTTCCTGGGTGTTTAATACATAGTTCCTTTATTACCTTACTATAGAATGGTATGTCTTTGATAGCTTGTAATATAGGGATATTAATACAATATTCTTTAATTCATTCAAAATGTTGTACTCCGGATAAACTACGGGTTTTTCTATTACTAGTCTTTCTGGAAATGGAGGAACTTTTTTGCTCTTGAATAGTTTCTTGCGGAGGATGGGTGTGTACTGGAACCTTTGGAATGTTCACATCCTCCAAAATAACATCATTCAGGGTTTCATTTGAATCTTCCTCTTCTTCATTTGGTTCCTGAATGATGACTGATGACTTGGGTTTATTATTCACAACTCTTCCCGATCGTAATTGAATTTCATGTACAGGTACAGTCGAAATGAGGTACGATGGAAGAGTTTGCAACTCAATGCTATTAAGATCTTGAGTTGGTTTATTATTAGGGTTAGGTATCGGTTGTGCAAGTTATAATTTTGGTTGAGGAGGATTTGCGTTCTGGAAATGATGAGGTTGCTGTGTGATAAAAGGAACTGGAGTTACAAATCCAGGTGACATTTGCTGGAAATTTGTTTGATTATGAGGATAAGGATGATTAGGTGCAAGGACAGGTTGTGACTGAGGATATGGTTTTCCTCTCCATCCTTGTGACCAATATTGTTGTTGTGGAAATTGAGGAGGCGGGTACTAAGGTGGTGAATTCTGCCAACTTGAATTGTTCCATTGTTGAGGTGGTTGATACAGAGGATAATAGAGTAGAGGTTGCGGAGAAAAGTTCTGATATGCTGATTGGTATCTGGGTTGCCAAGGAGGCCTCCTAGATTTTTCAGCTACATCCCCACTCTTATAGATGACTTGTAACCTAGGCAAGGATGGGAAGTTATCTATTGGATGTTCTTCTGTACAGATGTGACATACGAAGATGTTGTTTAATGGACATTCCCTTTTAGTTCTACATCTTGGACAAAAGATACTCATTGCTGATCGTTCTTCATCCTGCCTCTTCTTAGCTTGTAGAGAATCTAGTTGAGAACCCATTACTCCTAAGATATCAGTTTTGAAATTATCCAATAGGTTTCCTAACTCTACTCTTGTAACTCTTCCTGAACTAGGAACATTTCCTCTTACATTTCTACTAAAAGGCTCTCGAAATTTTTTCGCAACTTCCCCCCTACTCCTAGAATAATTTTTACACATCTCATCGATTTGTGCAAAATTTTTATGAGAAATATCTCCAGCTTCCATCATATTAAGACTTTCTAACAAGTCTTCAGAGATCCCCTTAAGGAAAAGTGTATGTATTGCATCTTCTTGGAGGTCATTATATTTAGATGTATGTAATGTATAAATGAACCTTTCAAGATAATCCTACAGGCTCTCGTCTTCAAGTTGTTATATCTTGAATATATCATGTGAAGAGTCCTTGGGTTTGCAATACTCTTGATATTTTCACAAGAATGAAGTTTTCCTATTATCCCAAGTCCTGATAGTGAATTCTCCTAATCCCATGAACCATCTCAAGGAAAAATATTTTAGTGTAGTGGGAAAGAGTTTTAGTTTGTGAGAATCTTGTAGATAATTATAGCTCCTACAAAGGATATCGAAATCAAACAGGAATGTGTTCGGGCCTTCATTACTTTTTCCATAGAAAGTAGGTAAGGAGGAAGGAGGGATTTTTTTCATAGTTACATCTTGCATTGTATCTAAAATAGGGAACCCAAAGGTAGCCTCAGTTCGATTTTACCCTTCTCCTTCTTCATTTCTAACTTCATCATGATCTTTGTTTTCTCTCCGTCTCTCCATATAAGCTTCTTAACGTAAATATACTTAGGAGGCTCCTTTCAAGGTGACTATGGGGCGTCCCAACGTTCTTTTTAGGGAGAGATATTCCTCTGATCAACCGTGTTTTTATTGAATCCTAGAGGGATAGTATGTTATATTGTAGAAGTTTCAATTTGAGAAATGACTGGATCTACTGAGGTTCCAAAGAGAGCGTTTATTTGGGCAGGATCAATGAAGTCAATGAAATTCAGATCTCCTACTAGTGAAAAAGTTTTGTTAATTGAATTCAAAACTAGTGGAGGGCTGGAGATTTCTAATTACTGATCCTTTTGAATTTCCTTAGGACCTTCTGACAAGGTTCCTTCTCCTTCTATGGCTTCCCCAGTAAGATCTTCTAAGAGAGACTCCTTAGGTTTCAGGGTAGAACTACTTCCTATAGGCATCTTTCGATACCTTTCTGGTGAGTTAGTAGTTGGGGAATTACGTCCCATACAGTAGTTAGTAGGGATTTCAATAAGTTTTTCGGTCTTAATAAATCTACCCTGAGGATCTCTAAGTCTGCTCATGAAAAACTTTAAAATAAAGAAAACCTATGCTACTACTGTTGCTGGATTTGGGGGCGCCTGTTATAATAGATGCGCAGGTTCTTACCTCTTGTCTTACTACTCCCCCTCCACCAACCTATTGCTAAGATTCATATAGAATTCTACTCTACCTTACAGAACAACTCCCTAGAAACATCACCAAAAGTGTTGGGTGTTATAATGTCTAAATTAATTCACCTAATCTTTAATTATCGACTGGGACTGGTAGGCTTAGAGTTGACACAAAATATATGTGAAGGTAGAGGGGTTGTTATGGTGTCATGGAAATATTTTAACAAACAAAAGATCGAAAGATATTTCAAAATGAAAAACGAGTCAAACTGCTAAGAATTCAACTATTAAGTTAATTAAATCGAGACAAAATATTAAACTAAATAATTGATAATTTATTAAACTAAAAATGATACTATTAACAACTAATCTTTAAATTGGAAACTAAGAGGCAAGGAAAACCTAATTAATAAGCAAGTAGAAAAACTTAATAAAGAAAATTAAATAGAAAGAAACAAGTAGAAAACTTAATAGGAATGCCTTTGAATTCTGTCCTACAAGTCTCTTTCAGTAATCACACAATGAAAAAGGAACAACCTAAAAACATACTAAGGATAACACATATAACGCTGAATTTACATGCAAAGGATAAATCAATCCAAAGGCATAAACACAAAACAATAAAAAGAAATAAAAAACAAATTCAATAAACAAAACATAAACAACTTAACACATATTCAAGGTGGAAAGAAGTAAAGAAAATGATAGAACTTTAATATATAACCTAAAACACTCTAACTTTAACTTCAATGTTAAATAAAACTCTTATCTAACTATCTTAGTCAAAGCATACTTCAAACATTAACAAAACATAACTGAAAACAATATCAAAATAAATTAAAAACACTAAAAATGAAACTAAGGGCTAAATGACAGACTGAACTGTAGGTATGAAAGGGGTGGTTGAATGACAGTTTAAACTGGCTGTCTAAATGGCAGTCTACACAGTTAAAATAATAAAAATTAACCTAAATGATCTAATCTTCAGCTGAATTCGTGTAGATGCAGATCTAATACATAAAGACAATAAGTAAACCTACTTATTAATCAAATTTAACAGTGCCATGAACTTAAACAAATTCATAAACATAAACATAAAGAAGCCATTGCATGTTAATAAACAAACTGGAATTTAAATTGCATAAACTGACAACTTATAACAAAAAGGAAATAGACAAAACTGAATTTAAAAGCAATATATTCTATAAGCTCGTAAACAAACTGAAAAGTAAACTAGAAATGAAAGGACTGAAAATAGATTCCAAAGCAAACTATGCGAGCAATCTAGTTATTTAATTCTGGAAATAAAATGCATTACATAAAAAAAATGAAACAATACAACTAACTAGAAACCACGGGGACTTCACTTAGTGAACATCTCACATAGCACGTGCGATCATGGGATATTAAAGAATACCCTTAATTTCCAAATATATTGACCCAAACTCTTTTTGTTGAAACCCCCTCCTAATACTTAAAACCTCCTCCCCACCCATTTTTATACCTCAATCCTTATAAACCACCCTACCCACCCCAACCTTAAACCCCTCATCCCCCCAATACCTGCAATATATTGGTTCAATTTTTAATAATTTTAAAACCCACAATATGAACTAATGTGATAGGATATTGGTCAACAGGTGAAGCCCCCGTGCTAGAAACAAAGGTAACTACAACAGAAAAAAGAAATAAACAAGAAAAGAAAGAAACCTTTGGTTGATGAGGGGCTCTCTCAGCAATCAGGAGTGGTTCCTGGTTAACTTATACTCAAATGCAATCTTCAACAGCAAAGCATACAACTCTTTATTCAGACAATGGAACATAAATACATTGTACTCAAGAACAAACTGATAAATTGTGAATTCTCTCCTAACTCTCTAATTTTCTAGCTCTAGCTAACTGAGCTCTCACGTAGAGGCTGATATATATAATTTTTTACAGAGATGAGCAAGCTGACCCTTTAGTGGTTGACTGCTCTTTAAATTTAGTCGACTATTAAGGCGTTTAAGAAATCACAGGCCAATACACAGGATCTTCCATTCTTCAATGCGAGTCTGGTATTCTTCATTGGACAGGGTACGCATAGGCTCCTTCTTCAATGTAAACGGTCTTCAGAGGTGGTGCACGGCTCCTTCCTTAGCACAACAGTGAACTGGTGACGAACAGAGGAGAACGCAAATTGAGTTTTCTAGAACGTGAGCTAACACACAAACCCAATGTGTGGTCTGTTGATGAAGTGTCAATAAAGGAGGCTGCAAGCTGGAAGATTATCTAGAACACGAGATCCATTACCCAGACGCATGGACAACAGGTCGTTTACAAAACTGTTTCACATTTTAATTCCTAAAATCAATTCTCAAAAACGCGCAGTTTGGTTAGCGATCTGGACGGAAAGCTGAACAACAAGTTGGATCGTGAGATGGATATGTTGGGCGCAGATCTAGGGCGAACAAAGTGTCTGTTTGCCGGTGCGCTTCAGGACTATAGTCTACAGCAACACATTTTAAGATCTGGAAAACTACCAACGAGTTTCATGCAACGAGCTGGATGACAAGTTGGACGTGCTATGCGCATGGTAGGCAGAATGCGTACTTGTTATTAATTTGTCCCAAAAAGATGATATAATCTGCAAACAAATATATAAATCAGTTAATACATCAAATGTGCTTTAATAATCTCAATTTTAATTAAAAAAATCATAAAATGATAATAATAAATGGATTTTATATAAACCTTAAATTCATACATACCTGAGCTGAATAGTGATATGCGTGACCTAAAATATACAAAAAGATAATAAAACATATGTTTAAATGAGTAATTTAATTGCCAAAAATGATAACAATTCTAGGATCAACATCAGCTCGTCTTTCTGCTCATCTCGAGCCACTAAGAAAAAAGGTATATCTCCACAACACTAGTCTTGTTGCAAAATTTTATTTCCTTGCACAATATTAAGTTGCTGGCACCGGCTCAGGCTATGTAGGAGGATGAACCTTGTCCTGGAATGTCTTCACCATATGTTGAACCTTAGCAACTTCCTCTGCAATTTCTTCTTCTTGTGCGGTCAACTGCTCAACACAGTCGGAACAGACATGTTCTAATGGTCCCGCCTCAATCGATTGTACTATGGTGTGAAGTTTTTGTAGCATGGGATGAATAAAGTCTGCGAGCTACTTGGCTTCCGACTGATGTGTATCTACCTCATCTTCCCTAGCATTTTCACGTTCACAAAGGGTTTGCACTTCTTGCTGCAGTCTCTTGATCTCTGCATTTTTGGTGACCTTCTATGGAAGGGGCAGCTTCCTCATTTCTACCTTTGCAGCACTGATTTTCTCATCTGCCTCTCATGCACTCTTCCTAATGTTCTCTGATGTTTCATCTTCGATCAACGCTTCCCAAATGGCAGTGACCGCATCTGCGGCCTTTGTGTAGAGTGCTTCACCTTCTCTGATTTTCTCAATAGCTTCAAACACTGCTCTTCTTCTTTCCTCAAGCACCTTTAGGGGTGTGCTTGGCATCTGTTTGGCTTGCAGCTCTTCCACTTGCTGCTGAATATCCTGTGCGGTATTTGCGAGCCTAGTTACTTTAGCTAGGGAGTCCTCATCTTCCTGCCCTGCCTCTGGAGGGAATGCTGCAATGGCATTCCTAATAGAGTCCACTAATGTGACGTGGCTTTGTTCATGCACTAGTATTTCCTGTTCTTTTTCAGCAAGAAGGGTGATGCGCCCCTGAAGTTATTGCTCTTTCTCCCTCAACAGGGCGTTGCGCAGCTTTGCCTTTCATTGTTGTTTTGTTGCTTGATAAGCAATAACATTTTCCATCAACCCAATTTCGGACGTGGCCACCTGCTGGATTTCATAGACTTCATTCAAGGCTAGCTTGGATAATTCTATCTATGTATTGCTATCATCATGACTTGCACTTGTCTCTGCTTCTACCTCCAGTTCCTGCCTCTGAATCACCTCTTTGATTGGCGACACTAACTCTGGTGTAACTAGTGGAATACTGGGATCAACACCTTATGTCTCGGCCTCCACAGTGGCTTTGACATCTTGGATAGCCTCTATCAACTTACTGAGATGGCCCTCAACTTGGGTAGCAATGTTTAATTTACCGCATCCTCAGACTAGTGAGGTTATCTTGCGGGAGCTTAGCAACATCATCAAAAAGTTCCTGCACATCATCTTTAGTCAATGTGTTTGTGTTCACTGTTCTGTCGGCTTTCTGCTTCTTGCAGGATGGGTGGCCCTCTTCTTGCCATGCATGTGTCTGCGGCTATTCATGCTATTGAATTGGAGGGTGATCTGATGCATGGTGGTCCGAGCATTCATTATCATCATCGTCCTCATCATTTTCTTAAGACTAATCATCTTGATTGTCGTCACCTTCATGCTCTTCACCATGAACTTGGTGAAGTGGTGGTTCCTCTGCATCCTGCTCTTTGGGCAGCAGCTTTGGCCAAATATTGACAATTGCATCGATGTCTTCGTTTGTCACCATGAAGTCCACTTGGTGCAGTTCTTTGATCAGATCCCTTGTTGGCTCTAGGATCATATTATGCGCTTCAGCTTGAAACTTGACAAATGTTGCATACCTTTGCACTATTGCACTGTTGATTTTGTGGGATCGATAGACAACATCACACAGTGCCTCTGCACGTTAAAAGAATGCAATGTTATTATCCTTCTGCCGATTGCTGTCCACCTTGTCTTCCCATAAATTCTAGTTCCTTGCACCAAGGAAAGGTAGTGGGACATCCATCTGCACGTATTCCGATGGGTTACCACACATAGTGAACGAAATTAATATCAGCAGCCAGGAATAGTGGAATTTGTAGGTGTCCTTGTGTTGGGCCTGCATCGCATCGTCTATGAGTTCGTTCAACAGGTACCGTGACCAATTGAATAGTCCCCCTAGCACACATAAATCTGTGAGTTCCACCACCGCTGCTGAACATTGATTGGGTGTCATCTTGTGGAGCAACTTACAAGATAAGATCTTTGCAGCGACACACACACTTCTGTCCTGGATGGGGCCAATCAAGAAGCCCTGTCCCACTCACTGAAGTTTATACTTCCACTTGATAGGGTTATTGTCTTTCTTGGCCAAGTATGGCACATGATCATCTCCTTCATTTAGGAGGCTAGTGATCCTTGAAATTAACTCGGCGTTGACTAGATATGGCTGATCTAGCCATAGGAATCCTCTTTGAAAGTAGACCAATAGCTGCTTCACGTAAGTGTTGACATGTATGCTATGGCTGAAGTGAGGCATAAATGACATGTTTGTCAGACCTATGCGGGAAATTCCCTCGGCCCACTCCATTGGCCTGAGCACTTGGGCATCACTTGTGGCGGACCGATCTATGATCATGCAGTCTACTATCTACAATCCTTTGTGCTGTCAAGTGTCAAAGTCCTGGAACCTCAACCTAGCCAACTCAGGAAGGATATCCTTTAGCAAGGGGATGTCGTTAGGAATTCGTGGCACTACTAGAGTAGTCATCACCTTCTTTGCGAGAGCCCTCTCTTCTGTATTAGTTCTCCTTGGCTGAACGTAGTGTGGGAAATTTGGATCAAATCACTCCACTTCTAGCCCTCTTCGTGGTAGTGATTCTTCTTCCATGAAATCCTCTAGTTCTTCACCAATAGGTGCCTTTCCTCGCTCATCCACGGCGACTGTAGCCTTGCGTTTTCTCTATTGCGGTGATGGTGGTCTAGATGCCTCTCTTGGTTGCTTCTCGCTGGGATGCCTTAGCTCTTTGACAGGTGCCACAGCTGCTCATGGTGGTCCCAGAACAACTGGTGCTCTCTGAGATGGGTTAGGAACAACACATGAACTAGGCATTGGAATGGTAGCATGACCAGCCCTAGGAACCATTTGGTTGCGTGTTCTTGCCATGGGGTCAATTTCTAGTTGCTGTTGTTGTTGTTGTACCTTGGGAAACTATATTTATTCTTCCTCTTCAATGGGGAAACCGGAGATAACAGTTGCTTTTGATACCTCACTCTCACTGGGGATGTTAATTACCATGGACTTCGGATTACTTGAACAAGGGTGGCAGGGTTTATCTCTCTAATCATGCAACTTTGGTTCTCTAAGGTCTCACTGTGCGTAACAGAATGCTTGATGGGGAGGCTGAGTATTTATATGTCCCTCTGCATCATGCAAGCATCTGTTGACGAGAGTTCAAGGTCTAATCGATCTCATGGGTGGATTCTTCCGCCACATTCTTCATTAACTTTTTTAATTTTCTTTATGGGTTGTACATGTCAGCCTATTTATGGTAGTTATGCCAAGGACGAGTGATGGGACCAAAAAATATGCTACCCTGCTCCTCGTACTTCATTAAATTAATGTCACTTAGTTTTCATAGATGCCATAATATTTTCTAGTGGTTTGTAGCTTAATGTTGGCCAGCTTGTCATTTCCTTTTTTTGCACCTTTTTACCACTTTTTGCTTTGTCGCGTGCGCTAACAGATTTTTGATTTGTTCCCTCTTCTTGTGCAAGTGACATATTTTGCGCATATTCCTTCTCTACAACTTTCCTTGTCAACGTGACTTCCTTCTATATCTGATGTGTGCTTCCTTTTCCTTGTTTGTGCTTGCGCGATGGATTGATTCTCACGCGCTTCTTCATTTGCGCTTATTTCCTGCGTGCTTCTGTGCTGGTTCTGTTGCAGCCCTGTGACATAATAGGTTACGTCCTTTGGCCTTTCATCTTTTTTTTTTGTAACTTGGTATGTTATGCATGTCATAGTACAGCTTCATGTGGCTACCGTTCATGATACCCACGACATAGGCACCATATAACTTCTAGAGTTTTACTGAGCCTGTATCAGTAATGTGTGCGACCCTATATGGCTCTAGCCAATGTGTCTTCAACTTGCCCAAGTGCTTGAATTTTTTTTTGTCATACAATAGGATAAGTCCTCCTTCTTTGAATGGCTTAACCTTGATATGTTGATCATGCCATACCTTTTGTCACTGCTTAATTAGTTTAGCATCTGGTTACAGGGGTATTTTCATCTCACCTAAGTCTCCCACTATTCCCCTATTTTCTGAGAAGTTGGTAGGGAACAGATCCTGATACTCATACCGTGCAAAAACAGTTACGATGTTCACTTGGGTTTGTTTGTCTTGAATACTTGTGGTTTGCGAAGGTGAGCTCTTCTCCAAACCTAAATTCCATCAACCTTATACACTGTGTCCACTCCGTTATAGAATTTTTACGTGCACCCCACCATGTAGCAGGCATAGATTTTAGCGCATGATCGAGCGTGGACAAGAGTTGCGATTCTATTACGAGTTATTCAAATCTATTTAAGAAATTTACAAGGTCGGATAAACCCTCATAGGTGAGTAGCTCCCTTGACTCATTCTCCACCCGTTGAATAGACTTTGTAACTCTTGCACACCTTCTCATAGAGACTTCGTGTAATCTATTTTGCAAACCCTCTAAAGCCTCTCCTGAGTCGGATGTGCATGAACTAGCACTTTTCCAGCTTAGTTTTCCGTCTTCTCTCGAATTGATATAATCTTCCTGCATAGCTATGAAATTGTAGATCTGGTCGAGATAGTCACCCTATTCCTCATTATAGACAGGCTCAACGTATCTCTACCCCTCTAATGGATCGATGGGTGATAGTACCCTCATTTCCTCATCTTCGAATGAAAGAATCTGTTTCTTGAGATTTATGATGGTCTGATTGTCTATGGCCCAATCTATTCCCAACAGAGAAAGGTATGGGTTCATGTCATCAACAATGTTAATGACTTCAAAGTCTACAAATGTGTGCAACCCTTCGACATTGACAGAGACATTGCTCAATCGGCCAATGGGTAGGACCTTCGCATGATTGGAAAGTCGCAACTTGATGGGGGACTATTGCAGCTGCAACTATTTTCCCCAAATATATTTATTTTTAGGGTCCCCCCTTTTTTATTTTAGTGTTTTTACAGCTTAAGGATTTCCATGATTTTACCAAAGTCTGCCTTTGGCTTCTTGTTTTTGAAAAAATTGAGTTTTTGTCTGCTTGTATCGGATGTGTGGTCAACTAAATTTCCGATGCATCGGATGCTTAGTTGACTAACGTTTTGGTACGCCCATCGAGAGCTTTCCAAAGTTTGATCTAATGTATCGGAGGTCATTTCATCTGTGATCTCAGAGATAATCTACCGATTTTCTGGAAGTTTAGTCTAAAGCATCTCCGATGGGTCGGGTCTTTTTTTGACTATCTTTATCTGATATCCGAATAAGTTGGTGATCTCACCATCGGCTTGATATATGGGAATGTGTTGAAAGATTAGTGGTGTTGCTGGCCGACGTTGTGGAGGTCTAGTATCGAGTCTATCCATAGCTTCATGATGTCCTCGTCGATATTGATATAGATTAGTGTTTTCACCTGTCGATGCATATTTTCATCCAATGTCTCGGGTGTGAAAAGCAAATTGATCCAACGTTACAGGTTCTCTTGGGAGTTTGCTTCCAATGTAAGTTTAAATGTTTCTTTGCCATTGGGTTAATTGACTCCTCCCATGGTTAAGATTATAAAGTCGTAGCACTCCTATGATTTGTCACTTTCACGGTAGAGCTTATCCAGTTGATTCCACGTAGCTGTCGAGCACCTGTACGTTTCCTTCGCTAGCATAGGTCGTTGTCTATCTAGGTCACCCGCCACATCATCTCCATATTGGATTCACTCAAGTTTTTTTATGCTCAGTATTATTACTTATTCTCGACCACATGGATTGATAGGATTAGGTTTTCTATGGGAGGGTTAGGTATTTTTATTGGGAGGGATTTTTTGTTCTTCCTGCAGTGGGGGTTTTTCTCTAATGTTCAGCTTGTGTTGTGGTGAACGCTTTTTCATTTTCGACCGGTTATTTTTTTTCTCATCCAGTCTCTGTGCGGCCATGAGTGCCCCTTTGACATTTGTTTGGGAAGTAAGGGTAGGATGTAGACGAGTGTTTCATCATCTACACTGCCTTGTTCATTCTTGCATCAGTTTAAAACCTAGTCTATGCAGCAATGCTTTAAATGACGATGTGTTCCCATGGGATGTAGGAGCGCTGCATAGTAGATGAGGGTTTTGGGGTTTCTAGTAGTCAGCGGTTTTAAGGTTTACTTCCTCGGTTGAGTTTTACCCATAGAAATAAAGGGGGCTATTGAATATTTGAAGTTTTCCCTAGCGAAGGTTTTAGCAGTCCATAGGATTTGCAGGATTTCTTATGTTTGCCTCTCGTGCCAAAGACTCATTTATTTCATACAAGAAATATATCCAGCATGCATATCGATGGGATGGTAATTTCTGATTGTTTTGTTGTTTTTTTTCAATACATAGAATGCTAGGAGTAAATATACTGAAATCATGTTGCATGATTGTTACATGCTAATTACCAGCACAACAATATGCCACGAAAGCAGAAGAAGAAGGCCCAAGCAGCTAAGGAAGAATAAGAGGTAGAGATAGTAAACAAAGTGTAGGTTATTTATGAAGATACTAAAGCCACTACTGGAGTAGAGCCGGAGTATAAATGGGGAGAGGTATACAGGATGATTTCAAACCAGAGCGTTCCAGAAGCTGGGTTTGAAGATATTCCTATATACACAAATATTGAGAGATCAACCATTATGAAAGTGGCTACTAGACCTGAACTTTTCCCATGTTTAGAGGTGATAGGGTGGATTCTGCCTAGGGCAGATGTAACAAGGATGATATTGGAAAACACCGAGGGACAGGGTTATGTTGCATATAGCCCAACTTATGTGTCTATTGCTTACAATTTACCAACACCACAAACCTATCTGACTGAAAGTTGGTTAAAGGAGATAAATCTAGATATGGTGGAAATAGTTAAGAAGATGATGATACCAGGGAAAAACATCCATACAAGGCCTTCTGGAGAGTACAAGACATCAACTCTCCGCACTCCATACAGATTCATTGCTTTGATGCTGAACATAATTTTTGGGAGGGAAAATGGAAAAAGATTTAAAATAGGCTGGGTACCAGTGATATTTTTTGTCGCCACCCAAGGTACAATTTTTAATTGGGAAAATATGGTGTCCAACAGTCTGTCAGCTTGTATAAGTGTAGCATTCGGAGGAGTGTCCCGAAAGAAGACAAAATTTTACATGAGTTCGATATTGATTGATTGCATTCTAAGTACTGAACCCTTCACGGTGTTAAAGTGCCAATGGGATAAAGGCCGGGCCCTTATGTATGCTGCCTATAAATTATTCTGGGCTCACAAATATTATAGCCATTACAAGGAGATTTGCGAGAACTTCATCATGCCATTGTATACATTAATTTTATTGGTCGAATGTAATTGTATATCAAAGGGAGCATTGGAAGTTGTGCAAAACAACAAAAAATATTATTTGACTGAAGAAGGTTTATATTTAAGAATGTACGGTGGTTCAAGAGCCCCTTCACTTCTATCGAAGTATTCTACAGACTATGTGATCCATAAAGAGGCTGTGAGACATTTGTACATTGATGGGATAGGAAATTTCCTTTTTGAGCAGAAGAAAGCAGTATATCATGCAGTCCCCTTTTTTGTAGGAAGTTACAAATTTTCCAGGGTAAAAAATGCATCAAAGTTTGTTAAAGAGTTAGAGTATTTTCACTTCGGTGAAATGAATTTCCATAGGAATGACTTTGAGGATAAGGTTGCTGATTATTGCACAGCATCTGTAGTACATTTTGAGTATAAAAATTTCTGGGATAAAGATGAAGAGATCTTCTGGAATGCTCAAAACATGACAGCTTTGAGGAAAAGATTCAAACAAAAGATAACTACTATGGGAGGAAAGGGAAAAGCTGCTGATAAACTCAAAAGGCAAGAAGAATATGCAACAAAGAAAAGGTGAGAAGAAGCTCACAGGTTAGTCCAAGAAGTAGAGAACTGGTTGCGAGCTGAAGAAGAAGAAAAGAAAAAGACACCTGAAGAAGACAGAAGAAGAAAAGAAAAGAAAGGAGGAAGAAGAAATACTGAGAAGGCATAAAGAAAGTGAAGGATTGAGGCTAGAAGATGATAATAAGGAAAAAGAGCAAGCAAAAAAGGCAGTGGAAGAATCAAGAATAGAGACACAAGAAGAACAAGACCCTGCTGATCAAGGACAGACTCAGTTCGATGTTGATCCATTCGAAACTGCTGTTCCATCTAGTAGTACAGCAAGAGAGAATTCTCTGAAAGTATCTGCAATTGAACTAATTCCTTTTATTCCTACAGAAGGAGAAGAAGTGATTGATATGAACACCATTTACTACGACAAGGTAAAAAGAGGATTGTTAGAAGAACAGAGAAAAAGGTCAACACTAGAGGTAAACCATGAGTGATGGTGACTGATAAGACAATGGTTCACAGTACACACAAAGATTCATGATTAATGGAAAAAGCTTGGGTAGGCCTATCCTTAGCCACTGAAGATAATGTGGACAGAATAATGATAGATTTCGAGCAGTCCCAGAAGAAGGTCGCACAGTTAAAAGAGACCTTAAAAAAGGAGAGAAGTGAAATTCAGAACTTGAAGAGAAAATATGAAGATATGATTAGTGAAGTTGAGCTATCCAAGGCAAAGTGTCAGACTCTATAGGCAGATAAATATGCTTTGGTGCTATCTGTAGGAAATATAGAAAAAGAATCCCAGGCCACCTTGTCAGATTTTGGGAAACTACAGCAAGGATATTAGGTTTTGGAAGCCGAAAGAGATACTCTGAGGCTATCAGCTGAAGAGTTGAACAAGTAAAAAGGGAAGTTAGAATATAAAGTGACAGAACTGGAAGTACAAAGAACCACTGCAAAAGGGAAATCCAAGCTATATGAACTCAGATAGTAGCCCTGGAAGATCAAAAGAATTCACTAGAAGTTTCACTAAAGACATCTATGGAGCAGGAAGCTGATGTTGAACCTTTAAAGAAGCATGCTCTCATGTTCATAAATAAGATTAATCAAATGCAGCTTCAGATGGTGGAGGATAGGTTTAAGGTTCGACAGATAAAAATTAGATTGGAGGAAATTATAAATACAACTTCTTATTTCTTGGATAGGACACGAGACATCTTAGAAACTATACATGGAAGAATGACATGGGTGGAAACAAGTAATGAACCTCCCACAAATGTACCTCCCAAATACTTGGAGAAGACAAAGCTAGAATATGAGCTGATTGAGTTTGCTAGAAAAGCAGCAGAAGAGCTAGTAAAGACAGTGAGAAAGACGAAGAATGCATGTGCAGAATTCTACAGAAGAGTCCTCCTAACTTACAATCGGTGTCAGATTTCAGCTAGCAGGAGATTAGAGGTGCTACTAGAGCATGAGATATTTTTGAAGCAATTACAGTAAAAATGCAGTGAAGATGAACATTCCATTTAGCTAGTGAAGAAATTAGATGAAGAGGTGCTTAAAACTTAAATAGCACATGTGTGAGTTAGCAGTCACTTATTGGAATACCAACTTCACCTAATTCCGGTAAGAGTGGCGGGTATAAAAGCTCAGGCTATTAAGCATGAAATTAGTATTATATTTCTAGAACCTTTTGGTTTTTAAAACATAGCAGCATATGCCAATGCATGGAGGAAATTCATGAATGAGTAAGCTGAGCCATCTTAGTTGGATTATTTAGAACATTTTTTATATAATATATTGTATTTTGAGTCCATAAGCTAAAGGACAAAATTTTGTAAAGGAAAGGTTAGGGGAAGCTAAAAAGGAAACGAGGGCAACTCAAGAGTTTTCACTTTTTTGTATAAATATAGGCAATCTGTAACGTCCCTGGCCCTCCGACCGGCAAAGAGGCGCTACCATACCATTAACTATCCGGGAAACTAGCCCCATGAACATGTACATACATAAAAACTAAAATGCTTTGAAGTAAAACATCTAGACATGCATAATTATTCAGCATACAATGGAAGAAAAACATACATTCAAGCATTCAACATGTTCATCGTAATTCATTAAACATCAAATATGATTGCAGAGATTGAACAAAAGAATACTTATCTTATGAAGGACTTGTCCTGCAACCAGCTACGTTGTTGCAATGTTCCACCCAACCATAGGCCATTGTGCTCCTTAATCTCTCAGCAACACTTCCACCCCTGAGCTGGGCATGATTCCCCAAGGAAAAAGGAACTAAGCAGGCTCACACATAGCCAACGGAACACAAATCAGCTAATCCAACATAGTTGGGTTTATCAGGACATCAGGGAGCTGGGAAAAGCTGAATGCTAAGCTGGTGGGCTCACTAAAGAGATAAGGAAACCTACACCAGAACTAGCCTAACTTCTAGGACACCCACACACAACCAACATAAGGAATCAGTCCCTTCTCTGCTACATAGTCCCTCAGGCCCTGACTTCCCTTCTAGTGCTATTCATGGGTTGTGGAGAAGAAAGCCAACCCTCTAGCTCTGTCTATGAGGATCCAAAACACACCATGTTTATCAAGCATACCAAGCCTTTATTCCCACTCCAACACAATCCAAAGACCAACCACTGAATACACACAACAAAACAAGAAATTCACAACTTTGGGGAAGAAAATCAAACACCACAAAACAACCGAGGTGACAATTTGGGTAATACGCAGCCCTGAATGGGAAATTTGATTCCTGAGTCGTTCTTGGCCCTATCGTGGCTAAAACAACTCAATAAGAATCCACAGCAACCCAAAAACATAAATGAACCCACAACAAACCAAAATCATGGGGAAACCAATGACAATCGGTTTCTTAGCTGCATGAGGAAGGAAAAAAAACCACGTGGAGGTGAATTCACATGGTCAGAACCACAATGAAGAGAAATACACACAAAAAAATCTCCAACTGAAAAATTCACAGACACACAGCCAAATTGTGCATGTGAGGCCGCCCTCGCAGCTCTCTGTGTGAGTAAAATGCCAAGACATGTGCATGAGGAGAAGAAATGACTGTCTCTACGTGAGGATGGGAAAGAATGCAAGAATGGGGTCATCCCCTCTCTTCCTGCCCACATGAGGGTGAACAAGTCTGCTGGTGGAGTGTGCATATGGGAAAGGACTGACAGTCCTGCCACACACCACTTCCCAACTAACATTAGAGGTTTTAATGTGGTAGTTGACTGATTGAGACAAGGGAAAGGTGAGCAAGACAAAAAGGGTGGGTGACAACTAAATGGGTTCAATAGCTGACACTTGGATTTTCCCCACTGGACCAAGGTTTAATAATCCCCCCTCCTTATCCTTAGCAAAATCATTCCCTTTTCATTATGGTTGCATTGACATAGCTGGTTGGGGTTTATTTTAATTAAAATGCACATTTACATGATGCCAAAATTATAATGTGCCGGATATCATGATATACCATTGGCAACAATTTTAATCGCTAGAACATTAAACACTAAGTCGATGGTGGGGATTTTGCCTTTAGCTCTACATCACGATTAATTACAATATATACATCATATACATTCAATGAAAATGGGGTCAAAACCAGGGTGTTACATTCCCCTCCCCCTTCAATAGCACTGTCCTCACTGCTTCACAATATTGAACAAAATGCTACATTGGTACTACCTCATTGTTCTGCAGAATTGAACAAAAATGGATGTTCCAATCGCATGGCATCCTCCAGATCCCACGCAGCCTCTTCAGGACCATAGTGATCCCATTACACCTTTACCTACCCTATGGATCGGTTTTGAAGCATTGTGACCTTCCTGTCGAGGATGTGCATTGGCTCGATTTGGAACTCTCCCTCGGGTTCCACCTGAATCACATCCCAATTTATCACATGGTTAGGATCATGTACATATTTCTTAAGCAAAGAAACATGAAAAATATTATGAGCTCTAGTGCTAGCAGGAAATGCAAGTCTATATGGAACTGGCCCTATTCTTTCAAGCACTTCAAACGACCCACAATATCTTGGTGACATCTTGGCACAACTTCCAGGGTTCAAGGAACTCTTCTTTTCCCTCACTCTGAGGTAAACATGATCCCCAAAACTGAACTCTCTGTTCACCCTATACTTATCTGCATAGCTTTTCTATCTGTCCTGTGCTACTTTCATATTCTTCCTAATCTTTACAACCTCCTGCTCCATTTCCTTGAGCAATTCTGGACTAAGCACAACCCTGTTCACTGGATTATCCCAAGTCACTGGTGTCCTACACCTTCTTCCATACAAAGATTCATACAGACTCATCCTTGAGGATTCCTGATTTCCATTGTTATAAGCAAACTCTACCAAGTGTAAGTAATCTTCCCACTTGGTTGGTTTGTCCATCACGTACATGCGAAGCATATCTTCAAGCACTTAATTAACTCTCTCTGTTCCCATCTGTGTGAGGATGGTATGCAGTGCTGAAGTTTAGCTTTGTACCCAAATATGCAAACAACCCCTTCCAAAAATTGGAAGTGAACTTGACATCTCTGTCAGAGACTATTGCCTTAGGTAATCCATGCAATTTGAAAATCTCCTTCATGAATATCTTTGCAATGTCATCAGTCTTATGTGTAGACTTAACCGGTATAAAATGTGCTGCCTTTGTCAACTTGTCCACCACAACCATGATGGAATCATGTTGTCTCTAATTCACCGGCAATCCTATAATAAAATCCATGGACTTAACTTCCCATTTCCATTCTGGAACTGGCAAAGGCTGTAACAAATCTGCGGGATGCTGATGCTCAACCTTTACATGCTGACATTTCATGCACCTTGAAATGTATTCATCCATGTCCTTTTTCATTCCTGGCCAAAAGTACTATTTTCTGGCGGTAGCAATTGTCTTTTAGTATCCTGGGTGACTAGAATACGGAGCTTGATGGATTTCATCCATAATAGCTCTCCTCAACTCTGCTACATTTGGAATATAAATTCTGCCTTTACAAGTAAGAAGTCCATCTTCTTCCAATTTATATCCCTCATACCTCTTCTCAAGAATTTGCTACTGCAATTTGTCTTTTACCAGCTCATACAATTCATCTCCAGCAGTACGATTAACAATCTGCTACCTCAAATCTGATTGGAAAATACTAAGAGATGCCACATGCATTTCTTGCACCTTCTTGCTGAGTGCATCAGCTACCTTATTCTCTTTTCCCTTTATGTGCTTGATTTCAAAATAAAACTCACATAAAAACTCCAGCCATCTCGCTTTCCTAGCATTCAGAGTAGGATGATCAAATAGATACTTCAGACCACAATGGTCTATTCTTAGTTCAAATCTTCTACCCATCAAGTAATGCCTCCACATCTTGAGAGCATGTACTATGGCTAAAAGCCCTAGATCATGAGTGGCATAGTTCTTCTCATGCTCCTTCAGCTTTCTGGACTCGTAACATATCATGTGGTTGTATTGCATAAGGAATCCTCCCAGCCCTTGTCTGCATGCATCAATACACACCACAAAATATTTCTCTGGGTCTGCAACTTTCAATAATGGTGCACTGGTGAGAAGGTTCTTCAAATGCTGGAAGCTTTCTTCACACCTCGATGTCCATTCAAACTTTATCCCCTTCTTTTGCAAAGAAGTGATGGCATGTGCAACTTTGGAGAATCCTTCAATGAATCTCCTGTAGTATCCTGCAAGTCCCATAAAATATCTACTGTAGTATCCTGCAAGTCCCATAAAAGATCTTACATCTATCACATTTCTTGGAGTAGGCCAATTCATAATGGCTTCAATATTTTTAGGGTCCATAGATATACCCTCTTTTGAGATAATGTGACCCAAATACTGAATTCTATCTCTATAGAAGTCACACTTGCTCAGCTTTGCATACAACTGATGCTCCCTGAGCAATTGCAATGTCAATCTCAAATGCTCTTCATGCTCTTCCTCATTCTTAGAATAAATAAGAATTTCATCAAGGAAAACAAGAACAAACTTGTCCAAATACCTACTGAAGACACTGTTCATAAGGCACATAAAAGTAGCGGGTGCATTTGTGAGACCAAACGGTACCACTACAAACTCATAATGTCCACACCTTGTTCTGAAGGCTGTCTTATGAATGTCTTCATCCTTGATTCTCACCTGATGGTAACCAAAACTCAAGTCAATCTTGGAAAATACCTTTGCTCCTCTCATTTGATCAAATAGTTCATCAATCCTAGGAAAAGGATATTTGTTCTTCACAATGACTTTGTTCAGCTGTCTGTAATCAATACACAACCTAAGCATACCATCTTTCTTCTTTACAAATAGAACTGGTGCTCCCCAAGGAGACACACTCAGCCTGATATACTTCTTCTCCAACAACTCTTGTAGTTTCATCTTCAGTTCTAGCATCTCAGGTGTACTCATTATGTAGGGTGTCTTGGACACGGGTGCTGCTCCTGGCACAAGTTCAATTGTGAAATCAATGTCCCTATTTGGAGGAAGTCCTGGAATCTCATCAGGAAACACATCCTTGAATTCCTATAACATCTGATAGTCCTCCAACCTAGGAGTTTCATCCCTTGTTGCCTCCAAAATATGAGCTGCATACAACTGGCAACCTTTCCTAAATAACTTCTTCAATTGCATTGCTGAAACCTGCCTTACTGAAATCACCTTTGGAATACCTTTTACCACTATTGGGTTCCCTTCTTCATCCATGCATTCAAAATTCTTATTGTAACAGTAAATATTTAACTTGTGAGCTTCTAACCAATCCATTCCAATGAGAACATCATAGGAACCAAGTGGTAGAACATTTAGATCTACACAAGTGACCAATCCATTCATGACCAATGGACATTTCTCTATCACTTCACTAACCTTTCTCTTAGTTCTAGTGGCTAACTGAACTAACCAAGATTGTATATGCTTTAATTTCTTAAAATCACATATCTCCACTACTCTAGGGGTAATGTAACTGTGAGTAGAACCAGGGTCAATCAAAATAGAAATAGATTGCTCAACAATCTTACTTGCAACTTCAACCATAGTTGACTGGTGATCTTCCTGGCAGTCCTCCAGTGCTGCATAAATCCAAGGGATGGCCCTTGCTACTTGACCCACTGTTTCTGCTTCTTGAATGTTGTAAGCTGGCCTTGCACTCTCATTCTCGAGTGGACAACTTCTGCGCATGTGGGGTCCTCTACATTTCCAACATTGGAGTGGTCCTCTATTATGTTGTGGATCTTTTGGATTTTCTCCTATCACTCCAACTAGCTTACTTGCAGCTTGGGATGGCTGCTTCTACTGATTCCTGAAGTTAGAAGGTTTGAAACCTTTCTTTCTTTGGTCAAAATTCTCATTCTTCTTGTCCTTCCATGCCTTATGGTAACCAGGTTTACCTTTTCTTTGCTCATAGGAATACTTAGTCTTCCTTATTGCTTCTTTAAGAGTTCTAGGTTCATAAAACTCAATTCTGTCTTTGTAAGACTGAGGCAATCCACTCAGAAAATGCTGGACCTTCACTTTTTCATCTTTGATGTACCTAACATACCTCAACAACTCCAAGAACTTACTCTTCCATGGTCTGCTATCCCAATCTCAGCTCATGGAACTCCTTAATCTTGTCATCATAATACCTGTCAGAGAGGTATTTCTACTTGAAATACTTCTTGAACTGTTTCCAGTTAAGTCTCCTTTCATTGATCTTCTTTACTTGCTTGAAGTGTTCCCACCAAATGGATGCTCTTCCATTCAGATTGAATATGGCAACCCTTGCCTTCACGTTTCCCAAATAATCATGAACTTGAAAGTACTTCTTTATCCCAAGAAGCCAAGCTTCAGCCTCTTGTCCAGTCTTTACCTCACCGTCAAATGTAGGAGGTTTATCCTTCTTAAATTCATCCCGAGAGAGATCCCTATGGTGCCTCTTTCCTTTTCCCTTATGAGAGGAAGAGCTTGAATTCCCGCTAGATTCTTCAGAGTCAAATGATCTACTAGAAGTCCTTCTTCTTCTCCTGCTACTGCTCTTACTACCTTCTGGTTTTACTGTACCCTGTCCAGAGTCTATCTTTCTTTGCAAGTATGTGAAACTCTGCAACATAGCAGCATTCAACTGATGCTGCTCTTCTTGGGCTTTAATCAAGCTTCTCATGGTGGCCGCAATATTTGGCGGTGTCTCTTGGAATATCCTTCCATTAGACTCTATGTCATCATTTACAACTCAAACATTTTCTCCCATGGCATCTCGCGCACACTCGTAGGAATCCCAAGCATCATATCCGTCATGGGTTCTCATGGCTGAACCACAACTTACTTTACCAAACCACACTACTTGGAATACTTCCCTTGAAGGTGACTATGATTCTGCAAACGTGTTAGTAACACAACTGTTAGCTGCATAACATTTATACAAATCAGAATTACTTACCTTCTCTTGGAAAAATCATAAAATGACACTTTTCCCAAAAAACATAATTTTCTTCCTCAAAGAATGACTATCTCAGGGGGATGACGGGGTTTAAGGGGGCTTGCCATTTTCCCCCTTTTCGGCCCTGTAAATACACTGAAAAACTGCTAAAAATCCCACTGAAAAACTACTGAAAATCCCATTGAAAAACTACTGAAAATGCCATTGAAAAACTACTAAAAATCCCATTGAAAAACTTAATTCTTTTTTTTGGGTCATATTGGATCTCTTCCAAACTAGCCATCCGATGTATCAGATCACTAGTTGACAACGCTTCCGATACCTCGGCGGACCGATCTTCATTCTTCTGTCGATGTACATCGGATCATTCTTCCTCTGCCTTCCAACGCACATCGGCTGACCAATCCTCTATTTTCTTTCGACGTTTCAGACTGATCTTCCTCTAGCTTCCGATACACATTGGCTGACCGATCCTCTATTTTCTTCTGACGTTTCAGACTGATCTTCCTCTAGCTTTCGATACACATCAACTGATCGATCCTCTATTTTCTTCTGACGTTTCGGACTGATATTCCTCTAGATTCCGATACACATTGGCTGACCGATCCTCTATTTGTTTCTGAGATTTCTTGTACTTAGAAAAATTTCTGAATTTTTCTTCTTATCTTCCTCTTTCTTCCGTTGCCGCATCGGCTTCTCGATCATCTATCCTTTTCCGACGCTTCAACTTCCTTTAGGCAAGCCTTGCCGACACCTCGGCTTCGCCTAGCCGAGACCTTCGGCTCCTCCCAGCCGAGAGCTTTGGCTCTACTTCAACGAACAATTTTCGATGATTTTGACGATTCGAAAATTTAAAAAAAAATCAGGTTTCTCTTTCTGGTTTCCTTCTCAGCTGTGTCTCGGCTCAACCCTGCCGAGACCATCTGCTCCTCTCACCCGAGACCACCGACAAATTTCAAACTTGGACAATTTTCAAAATTTTCTTTCTGTCGGTTCTTTATCGAGTGGGCTTCCACCTAGGTTATCCGGTGTATCAGATGAGCTTCAGGATAAGTCATCTGACGTATCAGATGGGATTCAGCCTAAGCCATCCGATAATTTTCACACTTAGAAATTTTTCTAAAATTTTCCTCTCATTTCTGTGATTTCTTGTGCTATTGGACAGAGGGTAACTTTCCTTTGTTATTGATTCTTTATGGCCCATTGAGGCCCATGCTACAACATGCTCTCTGATACCACAATGTAACGTCCCCGACCATTCGACCGGCGAAGAGGACTCTACCATACCATTAACTATCCGGGAAACTAGCCCCATGAACATGTACATACATAAAAACTGAAATGCTTTGAAGTAAAGCATGTAGAGATGAATAATTATTCGGCATACAACGGGAGAAAAACATACATTCAGGAATTCAACATGTTCATCATAATTCATTAAACATCAAATATGATTACAGAGATTAAACACAAGAATACTTATCTTATGAAGGACTTGTCCCGCAACCAGCTACGTCACTGCAACTTTCCACCCAACCATAGGCCAATGTGCTTCTTAATCTCTCAGCAACACTGCCACCCCCGAGTTGGGCATGATTCCCCAAGGAATAAGGAACTAAGTAGGCTCACACATAGCCAAAGGTACACAAATTAGCCAAGCCAACATAGTTGGGTTTATCAGGCCATCAGGGAGCTGGGAAAATTTGAATGCTAAGCTAGTGGGATCAATGAAGAGCTAAGGAAACCTACACTAGAACTAGCCTGACTTCTAGGACGCCCACACACACCCAACACAAGGAATCAGTCCCTTCTCTGCTACATAGTCCCTTAGGCCCTGACTTCCCTTCCAGTGCTATTCAGGGGTTGTGGAGAATAAATCCATCCCTCTAGATCTATCTATGAGGATCCAAAACACACTAGGTTTATCAAGCATACCAATCCTTCATTCCCACTCCAGCACAGTCCAAAGACCAACCACTGCATACACACAGAAAAACAAGCAATTCATAGCTCTGGGGAAGAAAATCAAACACCACAGAATAACCGAGGTGACAATTTGGGTAATATGAAACCCTGACTAGAAAATTTGATTCTTGAGTTGTTCTTGGCCCTATCATGGAAAAAACGACTCAATAAGAATCCATATCAACCCAAAAACATAAATGAACCCACAACAAACCAAAATCATGGGGAAACCAAAGACAATTGGTTTCTCAGCTGCATGAGGAAGGAAAAACAACCCACGTGGAGGTGAATTCACATGGTCAGAACCACAATGAAGAGAAATACACACAGCAAAATCCCCAACTGCAAAATTCACACACACAGAGCCAAATCATGCATGTGAGGCCACCCTCCCAACTCTCTGCGTGAGTAAAATGCCAGGACCTGTGCATGAGGAGAAGAAACGACTGTCTCTGCATGAGGATGGGAAAGAATGAAAGAATGGGATCATCCCCTCTCTTCCTGCCCACGTGAGGGTGAATGCGTCTGCTGGTGGAGTGTGCATGTGGGCAAGGACTGACAGTCTTTCCACACACGATTGCCCAACAATAACTGTGCAACTAACATCAGAGGTTTTAATGTGGTAGTTGACTGATTGAGACAAGGGAAAGGTGAGTGAGACAAAAAGGGTGGGTGACAACTAAATGGGTTTAACAACAGACACTTGGATTTTCCCTATTGGCCCAAGGTTTAATAATCCCCCTTGCTTATCCTTAGGAAAATCATTCCCTTTTCATTATGGTTGCATTGACATAGCTGGTTGGGGTTTATTTTAATTAAAATGCATGTTTACATGATGCCAAAATTATAATGTGTCGGATATCAAGATATACCATCAGCAATGATTTTAATTGCCAGAACATTAAACGCTAATTCGATGGTGGGGATTTTGCCTTTAGCTCCACACGATGATTAATTACAATATATACATCATATACATTCAATGCAAACGGGGTCAAAACCGGGGTGTTACACAAGCTTTATGTATAGGCATACCCTTTTTTCAGACTATATTTGTGCAAGGTTATCTTAAGAACAACTATTTCATCTTATAATAAAGAGTTATATTTTCAATTGGAGAAAGCACTATGGGGTTTCAAATGCTTGACATGGACTGGTTGGATGTGAACTATTTCTGTTTCAGCTTGTTTCTATGAACTGTGAGATCGTTCTAACTTATGAATTCTTTCATGTTATGAATGTGCTCTTGTTTATTTATGTGAAATTTCCACAATCATGTCTGAGTAATGAATGTTTTAATTAACAATGAGCTATCTCTTTGTTTATCTGTCTATTTATATTCGTGTATTCAGAAATATTAACAACTACCTGTAGTATTCTAAATGCATGTGATACAATACATTACTCATTATTAATTACAGTGTTGCTCCCTAGGGATATGTTAGATAGTTTTAGTTAGTTTTCTTTGTTTATGATTTAGAACCGAGAGAGGTAAGACGAGAGGTAAGAACCCACACATCACATTGTGAGACTCCTTGTTATCTCTATCAATGACATTTAGCTAGGAACTTGCATATCATACCTAAACATAAAACTAAAAAATACAATTAAACGATGGACCGGGCCTCAACCGGTATAATAAGTTTTAATCGTTACTTGACCTATGGTAGTCGGACCATAAACCAGACAGATTCCCCATACCAAACAATAAAGATCTAATTGGGAACGTTTATTGGGGAGAATCCCTACTGTTGTTACCTGCAAGTTTCCAGGCCTCATCAGTTTTGGCACTAGAAGGAGGGCCACCAGTGCATGGCTGGCTAAGGGAATTCGTTTTCTCGAGATTACTCCACCGGTGACAGTTCTAAAACCAGTTTGCCTCAGAAACCCACTCCTGAAGAAAAAGGAAAGGGGTATCTCTATCCCATTGATAAAAAAGTAGTTGAATATTTAAGGAGGATTACCAGGGCGTATGCAAAGAATATTAGAGGGTTACCTATTATCCTTGCTTTACCCACAAGAGAGTATCATAAGAAATATCGTCCTCAATTAGAAGATTAAGTACTTGTGGAAGATCTTGAAGAATTGGTAGAAACAACATTGCAAGAAGTTGTCCAACCTCTGAATCAGTTGGGGCTAGATTCCCCTCACTATTCTCCTTTTCGAACACCTGTCTAGTCTCCTCCTCAATCTCCACTCAGAATCATGGCCAATGTGAATGCAAATCAGCCACCTCCATAGCCTTCTTGGAGGGCTAGATCTCCTTTAAACCTGACACCTCCACTACATGCTATGCCTTAGAGTTTTGAAAAAGCTTTTCCCAAGTTTGAACCAAATGAAGGAATTCTTGTGGATGATCATTTGCATAGGTTTTATTTGGCTTTAGAAGGTTTGCAAGCAGCAGAACATGAATATGTAGTCTGCAGATTATTCCCGCATACCCTGAAGGGAAAAGAAGCTTCATGGTACTTTTTCCTGCCAGCAAACTCAATCACAAATTGGAATATTTTTGAGAGACTGTTCAGAAACAAATACGGAATCCAGAAAACTCACGCAGCTTTAATGAAAGGATTGATTTCCTTAAAGAAATAAAAGAAAGAAAGGGTACATAATTTCACTCAGAGGTTTGTTGCCTACCTGAATAACTTTGATGCAGCTGATAAACCATCTGAGCATTCCCTAATTGAGTATTATACCTCAGCTCTTGGGCCTGTTCTAGCCATGTTTTCCAAGAGAACGGTTAGGCCCACTTTGGTAGATACTTATGAAGAAGTTGAGAAGGTGGAAGTAGAAATGGAGAGTATAAAACACTATCCTATGCAGTCAGAAGAAAAAACTTACGAAAACAAAAAGCTTTTATTATTAATTAAGCCCAAGGATGAGCGATCACAGGAGTTAGATGGGATGGTGAATATGATGCAGAAGTTATCAAACATGGTGATTGATTTTGAAAAAGAAAAAGAGGCTCATAAACAGTACAAGCCTTATTATAAAAAGAGAGACGACAACAGTCATCCCAAGCCTCCCCCACACAGTCCCTCAACCATGAATTTTACAGATGTAGGAATGGATAATTTTTGCACATTCCATCAACAACCTCACTCTGAGAAGAATTTCCCATAGTGGATAAATTCTATGACCTTAGTGATGAACCAATTGTTGGATTCTAAGTTGACCGAAACTGTGGAAGAGAAAGAGAAAGATCACGAACCAACAGAAACACAAGAGGAAGACACCTTGGTTTTATGGGACTGTGTTTCTATGTTCAACGTAGAAGATGAAAGTATCCCTGATGAAGAATAAATATCAGAAACAAATGTTACAACAAGAAGTCAGAATCTATTAAAAGAAGATAACTTGATACTTCCCAATATTAAGAAACTTCAAGAGAACTTGAAGAAAATGAAGAATAATGCTCCAATGGTTAACATACATGAGTTTTCCATTTCAGGCCAGAGCCCCAAGAAAGTCAATGTGCCTATAAATCCTACTGAAAATAAAGCTGAAAATTTCAAGAAAAATTTGACTGAGCATGAAATGGGATATGACGTTGTGGAAGACATTAAAAAGGCTAAAGCAAATATCTCTTTGTTTGAAATGTGCAATTTACCACAACAAAAGGAAAAATATTAAAAGCACTTGAAATACTCGTGAAGGAACCTTAGAATGATAACCAACCTGAGGAAGAGATTGGTGAAACAACTTTAGGAGGAAATTCTAAGTATAGAACTCCAACTTTTCTTCTAACTTTTGAGATTTTCAATTACAATGTGCATAATTGTTTGGTGGACTCAGGATCTTTAGTCAATGTCATGCCACTCTCAGTTTGCAAGAAAATAAATGGTCAACCTAAACCAACTACAGGCCAAGTTCTTCATTTAGACAGAACAACAGTAAAAGTGATTGGAGATATGGAAGATGTCCTAATCCGTTTGTCCGTAGATGAGAGGGTATGTCAGTACATAGACATTGTTGTAGCAGATATTCCAGATGCTTATGGTTTGGTTTTGAGCCGGGATTGGTCAGCAAAATTAGAAGGATATTTTGCATCAGATTGGTCACATATGTGGTTTCCCTATAAAGAATGTCAGAACCAAATAAAGGCGTTGAGAGAACCTCAAATGAAGTATAATGTGACTCTGTTGGAAGGAAAGAATGAGCCAGTAAACTCTGTGTTGGGAAATTATTTTCTTGAACTGGAAGTAGGAAATTACCAAGCGGAAGAAGCCAACAGTATAATAGATATCCAGCCCGATCTCCTTCAGTTCTCACAGGCTGATAAGATTGATTTTAACATAGTAGATTTAGTTTTAGATGTAGTTAATAATCTCAATTCAGTAGGAGTAGAAAGTTTTTGGATTCTTTATTTCGATGGTTCTAAAACATTGGAAGGATCAGGAGCTGGCTGTGTCTTGATTGATCAAGAAAAAAATAATTTTTTTCTTTCATGTAGATTAGAATTTTAATGCACAAATAACACAACCGAATATGAAGCATTACCCCAGGGACTGAAAAAAGCGATAGAATTAAAAATAAAAAATCTGAAAGTGTATGGAGATTCTGAAATCATTGTTAAACAAATTCGGAGAAAAATTCACTACATATCACCACATTTGAAGGATTACCAAAATGAAGTGTGGGATTTATTAATAAATTTTCATGCATTAAATATTTCTTCAATTCCTAGAGAAAAAAATGCAGCATCTGACTTGGTAGCTACATCAGCTATAAGGTTGGTACCTACAAATAATATATGTTTGATTGAATTGCTTTTTAGGCCTTCTATTCCAGATAACATCACTAATATGAGGGTGTTTGATGATGATAAATAAATATTGGAATGTTTAACGAATAATGATACATTTAAAGGAGCCATAATAGATGACGAAGAACATCGAGCAAAATTACAGAACGTAAATTTCATTCCGAAAGGAGTTAGAACTTTGGAGCAAATGTTTGATTTAGACAACAAGTTCAGAAAGCCAGCGAATGTCAAGACTCATAGCTCGTCTTTACAGTTTGAGCTAATAAATCTAGGGGCAGAGGCTGAACCCAAATATGTGAATTGGGGAAGTGTTGTTCACCCGGTGAGAGGAGTAAATTCATCAGTTTATTCAGACAATATAAGGATGTATTTGCTTGGACTTATGAAGACCTAAATACGTATGACACTAAAATTATACAACATGTGATTCCAATCAAAGTTGGAGTCAAACCTTATTAGCATCCTCTGAGAAAGATGCATCCAAAGCTAGAACCCCTAATTCAAAATGAAGTGAAAAAGATGCTAGATGCTAAAATCATATTTAAAGTCAGACATTCAGAATGGGTCTCTAATTTGGTACCAGTCCGAAAAAAGTCTGGATAGATTAGACTTTGCGTAGATTTCAAAAATCTTAATCGTGCATCAAATAAAGATAATTATCCTATCCTACCCATGGAACAAATACTACAAATGGTCTCAGGTTTTGAACTATTCTCCCTATTAGATGGATTCTCCGGTTATAATCAAGTATTGATAGCGGAAGAGGACAATCTCAAGACCACTTTCAAAACCAAGTGGGGGACTTTTGCATATATGAGGATTCCCTTTAGACTTATTAATACTTGAGCAACTTTCCAAAGGGCTATGGATATAGCTTTCCGTGGTCTGATTGGTGATAGTGTTGTGGTCTATTTAGATGATGTTACAAAATTTTCAAAGAAGAGGGAAGAGCATGCATTTGATTTGAAACATATTTTTGAGCGTTGCAGGAAATATGGCATTTCGTTAAATCCTAAGAAATGTGTGTTCGCAATCACAGAAGGAAAACTATTGGGTCATGTTATTTCTAAAACAAGGATCTCCATAGACCCCGATAGGATTAAATCCATAGAACAGATCCCTTTACCCCATAATAAAAAAGGTATGCAATCTTTTATGGGGACAATCAATTTCATGCGAAGGCTTGTGCCAGACTTTGCTCAAATCGTCAAACCTTTGCAGCAAATGGTTAAGTAGAGTGTGCAGTTCAAATGGACTGATTCGGAGAAGAATGCATTAAATAAGATCAAGACATCTATTGCTCATGCACCATCACTCAAAAGTCCAAATTTTGAAAAGGATTTTATTCTGTACACTTTCACTTCCGATGATTCATTAGCAGTAGTGCTTACGTAGAAAGAGAATGGGGGAGATGAGTACCCCATATCATTTATGAGCACTAGAATGCAAGGGGATGAATTGAACTATCCCACAGTTGATAAACAAGCTTATGCAGTTTTTAAGGCGATAAAGAAATTCAATCCATACATAATTAAGAACCACACCAAAGTAATAGTCCCACACCGAGCGATACGATCCCTTTTTGTACAAAAGGAACAGGGAGAAAGAAGAGGTAATTGGGTGACTGCTTTGCAAGAATATGATCTTGAATTCAAACCAGCAACCATAATTAAAGGATAAGGACTTTGTAAGCTGATGACGGAGGGTCAAAACAATGAATATAACAACTGGGATAATGAAATTGAATTACACATGGTGGATGTATGTCCACTATTCATAGCTCCAGACTCCTGGTATCAGGATTTAGTCCATTATCTTCAAGAAGGATATTTGCCGGAGCATTGGAGTCCCAAGCAAAGAAGGTAATTATGTTTGAAATCATCCTTAAAACATATTATTGATGGAGTGCTGTTTAGAAATAACTATGACGGAGTCTTTCTTAGATGCTTGGAACATGAAGATGCAAAGAAGGTTGTAGTAGAATTACATGATGGACCCGTTGAAGGTCACTTTTCTGGAGACACAACAGCACACAAGATTCTTTGAGCTGGATATTACTGGCCGACATTGTTTAAAGATGCTCATGCTCATGTTAGAAAGTGTGATACTTTCCAAAGGAGCATTGGGAGGCAAGCCAAAGCAGCAGTACCATTGAAACTAGTAATTATCTTGGAACCATTCGAGCAATGGAGAATTGATGTTATCAGAGAAATCAATCCAAACTCTTCATTGCAACATAAATACATTCTGTCAGCAACCGATTATTTCACGAGATGGGTAGAGGCCATTCTGTTACGAAAAGTAAACGAGGATGTAGTTATGTATTTCTTACAGAACCACATTATGACCAGGTTTGGGGTTCCAATTTCCCTGGTTTTTTATAATGCTTCATATTTTTCATCTATTAAATTGACTACATTTGCTAATGAAAAAGGAATTAAGCTACACTATTCTGCAAACTACTACCCACAAGGAAATGGTTCGGCAGAATCCACAAATAAAAACCTGATTAGAATTTTAAAGAAAATAGTTATAGAAAATCAAAGGAGCTGGCATCTAGCTTTTCCTAATTCACTTTGGGATGATAGAGTCACACCCAAGCACTACTTAGGTGTGTCACCCTACACTCTTGTCTATGGGAAAGAAGCTATCCTTCCTCTTAATATTCTGTTACCATCTTCCACACTAGCCCAAGACTTTAGGGTTACTGATAATGAGGTTCTGCAAATCCGAATTTATAATCTACTGAAGTTAGAGGAGTCTAGGTCCAAATCACGGGAAAGGTTTAAGCATCAACAAGAAATGGTGAAGAGATGGCTTGACTAACACAAAGCTGGGAAAAAGGAGTTTGAGGTAGGTGATTTGGTTCTTAAGCGGGATTACCCGCATGATGAGAAGGGAAAGCACACTAAATTCCAACAACTATGGATAGGCCCCTTTTAGATTGCAGCAAAGATAGGCCCCTCAACTTACAAGTTGTAAGACTTACAGGGGTGGGAGGAGAACTTACTAGTAAATGGTTTAGTTCTGAAGCCTTATTTTTCTTAATGGTTTTGATTTTTTTTTCTTGTACATAAATAAATGATTTGATTTGTTTTGTTTACTTTAGATTAATTTCAGTTGTTTTACGTTTACTTGCTCAGGTTTGATGACTCGTAGATTTTGGTTTGTTTATGTTTCAATAAATCAGCACAACTTTTGGTTTTGGAGTTCATGAGAGTTCCGGATAAACTGAAATCTTTGATCAAATACTGCATGCTATTTACCCATATGAAATGTCTAAGGATTCTTCAAGACTAGCAGATTATTTGAATGGGTTATGAACACATTTGAAGTCTTTCTTAATCCCTGTAAAATAACTAAGGATAGAAAAGTCTAGAATATTATTTTGAGGCTCCATTAATTACACACTAAAGACTGTCCTAAGGGTGTAACAACAAAAGACCCATGGAAAGGAAGCAAGGTAAACAATGTATTATATTTAGATGATCCCATGCCATAGTTTAAATCCAAAAGGATAACAAGAGTCAAAATATCCCAAGAAGCGAATATGTACCAAAACACATGCTGAACCACATCAGTATGATCAAGATTGCCGAAGTTCTTCTCCGTCTGTGAGTTACAATCAAAATATCTCTCACACAAAAGGACACTAGGGATAGAGGAGCCTGAATTAAAATTCAGAAAGAAAGCAATCAGGGAGGACTCAAAAGGACAAAAGTTCAGAAGCACCAAAAGAGTGCAAATTGGCATGGGAATGAGGAACAAATGGATACATCTGTTTACCATATGTTACAATCCTGTGGTGTCTAAGTTGGAAGCTACCTAAAGGCAGTGGTAAAATAAAACTCATATCCTTGGCCTCAGAAGAGTTATCGAGACTTTGAAATCCTGGTTCCCTTTTCTTTAATTGGACTATCATCAATGTTTAAAGTTCATAAATCTTGCATTCTATGAATCCAGATATCTTGAAGAAATATATTAAAGTGATATCACCGAAACAGTCTGTTATCTCAAAGGATAAGTTGTTCAGAGATCTATGTCCGCCAGGTAGTCGCCAATTGTTGCAGCTGCAACTATTTTCCCCAAAACATTTTATTTTTAGGGTCCCCCCTTTTTTCTTTTAGTGTTTAGACAGCTTAAGTATTTCCACGATTTTACCAAAGTCTACCTGTGGCTTCTTGTTTTTGAAAAATTTGAGTTTTTGTTTGCTTGTATCGGATGCCTAGTTAACTAGCTTTTTGATGCATTGGATGCTTAGTTGACTACCATTCCGGTACGCCCATCAGGAGCTTTCCAAAGTTTGATCCTATGTATCGAACGTCGTTTCATCTGTGGTCTCAGAGATAGTCTGCCGATTTTCCAAAAGTTTAGTCTAAAGCATCTCCTATGGGTCAGGTCTTTGCTTGACTATCTTTATCCGATATTCGATTAAGTTGGTGATCTCGTCGTTGGCCTTATATATGGGAATGTGTAGAAAGCTTAGTGGTGTTGTCGGTCGACGTTGCGGAGGTCTAGTATCGAGTCTATCCGCATCTTCATGATGTCCTCGTTGATACCGATATAGATTAATGTTTTCACCTGCCGATGCATATTTTCATCCAATGTCCCAGGTGTGAAAAGAAGAATCGATCCGACGTTATGGGTTTTCCTAGGAGTTTGCTTCCAATGTAAGGTTAAATGTTTCTTTCCCACCGAGTTAATTGAATCCTCCCATGGTCAAGATTATAAAGCCATAGAGCTTGTATGATTTGTCACTTTCATCATAGAGGTTATCCAGTTGATTCCGTGCAGCTGTCGAGTGCATGTACGTTTCCTTCGCCAGCAGAGGTCGTTGTCTGTCCAGGTCGCCCGCCACATCATCTCTAGGTAGGATTCACTCAAGTTTTTTTTATGCCCAGTATTATTACTAATTTTTGACTGCATGGATTGATAGGATTAGGTTTTCTATGGGAGGGTTAGGTATTTTTATTGGGAGGTATTTTTTTTCTTCTTGTGGTGGGGGTTTTTCTTTAAGGTTCAGCTTGTTTCGTGGTGAACGCTTTTTCATTTTCGACCGGTTTTTTTTTTCTCACCCAGTCTTTGTGCGGCCATGAGTGCCCCTTTGACATTTTTTTGGGAAGTAAGGGCAAGGTGTAGACGAGCGTTTCATCGTCTGCACCGCTTCGCTCATTCTTGCATCAGTTTAAAACCTAGTCTACGCAACAATGCTTTAAATGATGGTGTGTTCCCATGTGATGTAGGAGGGATGTGTAGCAGATGAGGGTTTTGGGGTTTCTAGTAGTCGACAGTTTTAAGGTTTACTTCCTCAGTTGAGTTTTACCCATAGAAACAAAGGGGGTTGTTGGATATTTGAAGTTTTCCCTAGCAGAGGTTTTAGTAGTTTATAGGATTTGCAGAATTTCTTGTGTTGGCCTCTCATGCCAAAGACTCATTTATTTGATACAAGAAATCTAGCTAGCATGCATATCGATGGGATGGTAATTTCTGATTGTTTTGTCGTTTGTTTTCAATACATAGCTTGATAGGAGTAAATAGACTAAAATAATATTGTATGATTGTTACAGGCTAATTATCAACACAACAATATGCCGCAAAAGCATAAGAAGAAGGCCCAAGCAGCTGAGGAAGAACCAGAGGTAGAGATAGTAACCAAAGTGGAGGTTATTTATGAAGATACTAAAGCCACTACTATAATAGAGCTAGAGTATAAATGGGGAGAGGTATACAAGATGATTTCGAACCAGAGCATTCCAGAAGCTGGGTTTGAACATATGCCTATATACACAAATATTGAGAGATCAGCCATTATGAAAGTGGCTACTAAACCTGAATTTTTCCCATGTTCAGAGGTGATAGGGTGGATTCTTCCTAGGGCAGATGTAACAAGGATGATATTGGCCAACACCGAGAGGCAGGGTTATGCTGCGTATATCCCAGCTTATGTGTCTATGGCTTACAATTTACCAACACCACAAACCTATTTGACTGAAAGTTTGTTAAAGGAGCTAAATCTAGATATGGTGGAAACAGTTAAGAAGATGATGATCCCAGGGAAAAACTTTCGTACAAGGCCTTCTAGAGAGTATGAGACATCAACTCTTCGCACTCCATACAGATTCATTGCTTTGACGCTGAACATAATTTTTGGGAGGGAAAATGGAGAAGCTTTAAAATATGTTGGGTACCAGTGATATTTTTTGTCGCCACCCAAGGTACAATTTTTAATTGGGAAAATATAGTGTCCAACAGTCTATCAGCTTGTATAAATGTAGCATTGGGAGGAGTGTCCCAGAAGAAGACAAAATTTTACATGAGTTTGATATTGATTGATTGCATTCTATGTACTTAGCCCTTTCTAGCATTAAAGTGCCAATGGGATAAAGACCGGGCCCCTGTGTATGCTTCCTATAAATTATTCCGGGATCACAAATATTATAGCCATTACAAGGATATTTCTGAGAGCTTCATCTTGCCATTGTATACATTATGTTTCTTGGCCGAATGTAATTATATGTCAGAGGGAGCCTTGGAAGTTTTGCAAAACAACGAAAATTATTATTTGACAGAAGAAGGTTTATATTTAAGAATGTACGATGGTTCAAGAGCCCCTTTCACTTCTATTGAAGAATGCTACAGACTATGTTATCCATAAAGAGGCTGTGAGACAGTTGTACATTGATGGGATAGGAAATTTCCTTTTTGAACAGAAGAAAGCATTATATCTTACAGTCCCCCTTTTTGTAGGAAGTTACAAATTTTCCAGGGTAAAAAATGCAGCGGAGTTTGTTAAGGAGTTAGATTATTTTCACTTCAGTGAAATGAATTTCCATAGGAATGACTCTGAGGATAAGTTTGTTGATTATTGCATAGCAGCTGGAGTACATTTTGAGTATAAAAATTTCTGGGATAAAGATGAAGAGATCTTCTGGAATGCTCAAAACATGACAACTTTGAGGAAAAGATTCAAACAAAAGATAGCTACTGTGGGAGGAAAGGGAAAAGATACTGATAAACTCAAAAGGAAAGAAGAATATGCAAAAAAGAAAAGGTGAGAAGAAGATCACAGGTTAGTGCAAGAAGTAGAGAACTGGTTGCGAGCTGAAGAAGAAGAAAAGAAAAAGACAACTGAAGAAGCGACAAAGAAGACAAAAGAAGAAAACAAAAGAAACGAGGAAGAATAAATACTTAGAAGGCAGAAAGAAAGTGAAGGATTGAGGTTAGAATATGCTAATAAGGAAAAAGAGCAAGCAAAAAAGGTAGTGGAAGAATCAAGAACATAGACACAAGAAGAACAAGCCCCTGTTGATCAAGGACAGACTCAGTCTGATGCTGATCCATTTGAAACCTAATGTTCCATCTAGTAGTACAACAAGAGAGAATCCTCTGGAATTATCTGGAATTGAACTAATTCCTTTTATTCCTACAGAAGGAGAAGAAGTGCCCGATATGAGCACCATTTACTATGACAAGGTTAAAAAGAGGATTGTTAAAAGAGCAGAGAAAGTGAACACTGGAGGTAAACTAGGAGTGATGGTGACTGATAAGATAGTGATTCACGGTACACACAAAGATCCATGATTAATGGAAAAATATGGGGTATCCCTATCCTTAGCCATTGAATATAATGTGGAAAAAATAATGACGAATCTCGAGCAATCCCTGAAGAAGGTCGCATAGTTAAAAGAAACCTTAAAAAAGGAGAGAAGTGAAAGTCAGAACTTGAAGAGAAAATATGAATATATGATCGGTGAAGTTGAGCTATCCAAGGCAGAGTGTCAGACTCTACAGGAAAATAAGTATGCTTTGGTTCTATCTGCAGGAAATATAGAAAAAGAATCCCAGGCCACCTTGGTAGATTTTGGGAAACTACAACAAGGATATCAGGTTTTGGAAGCCGAAAGAGATACTCTGAGCCTATCAGTTGAAGAGTTGAACAAGGAAAAGGGGAAGTTAGAAGATAAAGTGACAAAACTGGAAGTACAAAGAACCACTGCAGAAGGGAAAGCCAAGTTGTATGAAACTTAGATAGTAACACTGTAAGATCAAAATAATTCACTAGAAGTTTCACTGAACACAACTATGGAGTAGGAAGTCAATGTTGAACCTTTAAAGAAGCATGCTCTCATGCTTAGGAATAAGATTCATCAAATGCAACTTTAGATGGTGGAGGAGAGGTTTAAGGTTCAACAGATAGAAATTATATTGGAGGAAATTATAAATACAACTTCTTATTTCTTGGACAGGACACGAGACATCTTAGAAATTCTACAAGGAAGAATAACATGGGTGGAAACAAGTAAGGAACCTCCCACAGATGTACCTCCCAAAGACCTGGAGATGATAAAGCTAGAATATGAGTTGATCGAGTTTGCTAGCAAAGCAACAGAAGAGCTAGTAAAGATAGTGAGGAAGACGAAGAATGCATGTGCAGAATTCTGCAGAAGAGTCCTCCTAACTTACAATTGGTGTCAGATTTCTACTAGCAGGAGATTAGAGGTGCTGCCAGAGCATGAGATATTTTTGAAGCAATTACAGGAACAATGCAGTGAAGACGAACATGCCATTCAACTAGTGAATAAATTAGATGAAGAGGTTCTTAAAACTGAAATAACACATGCGGCAGTTAGCAGTCACTTACATGAAGACCAACTTCACCTAATTCCAGCAAGAGTGGCAGGTATAAAAGCTCAGGCTTCTAAGCATGAAATTACTATCATATTTCTAGAACCTTCCAGTTTTGAAAACATAGTAGCAGATGCCAATGCATGGAGGAAATTTATGAATGAGCAAGTTGAGCCATATTAGTTGGATTATTTAAAACATTTTTGATATAATATATTGTATTTTGAGTCCATAAGCTAAAGGATAGAAATTTGTGAAGGAAAAGTTAGGGGAAGCCCAAAAGGAAACGAGGGCAACTCAAGAGTTTTTACTTTTTGTATAAATATAGGCAAGCTTTAGGTATAGACAGACCCTTTTTTCAAACTATCTTTGTGCAAGGTTATTGTAAGAAGAACTATTTCATCTTATAATAAAGAGTTATATTTTCGGCTGGAGAAAGCACTGTGGGGTTTCAAATGCTTGACATGGACTGGTTGGATATGAACTATTTCTGTTTCAGCTTGTTTCTATGAACTATGCGATCGTTCTAACTTATGAATTCTTTCATATTATGAATGTGCTCCTATTTATTTATGTGAAATTTCCACAATCATATCTGAGTAATGAATGTTTTAATTAACAATGAGCTATCTCTTTGTTTATCTGTCTATTTATATTCATGTATTCAGAAATATTAACAGCTACCTATAGTATTCTAAATGAATGTGATACAATACATTACTCATTATTAATTATAGTATTGCTCCCTAGATATAGGTTAGATAGTTTTCTTTGTTTATGATTTGGAAGCGAGAGAGGTAATATGAGAGGTAAGAACCTGCGCATCACATTGTGACACTCCTCGTTATCTCTATCAACTGCATTTAGCTAAGCACTTGCATATCATACCTGAACATAAAAATAAAAAATACAATTAAACAGTGGATCGGGCCGCAACTGGTAAAATAAGTTTTAACTGTTACTTGACCTATGGTGGCTGGACCATAAACCGGACGGATTCCCCATACCAAACAATAATGAGCTAATTGGGAATGTTTATTGGAGAGAATCCCTACTGTTGTTATCTGCGAGTTTCCAGGCCTCAACCGAGACCAGTCCAAGCATGGCTTGCCCATACTTTCCCAATTTTGTCACGTCAAAATATTGACATCTGAGCCCAGATCCAAGATGATATAATCCATGTTGTAGTCACCTATCTGCGCAGTCATCCTTACCTCGCGGCCAGTTTTAAATTTGTTCTGTACTTGGTTAACTTTATTTCCAGGTCGTGGCTCTACATGTATCTCTTCTATCATTGCTTGTAGTTCTGAAATAGCATCTTTATCTTGCATTAGCGTCAAACAACTTGATAGAAATATTTTTAGCTTACTAACCTTTAGTGGGACCTTCTTCTGGAATATGCATTGGAAGCGTTCATGAATTTCCTTGACTTCTACAGATGTTGATGGTACTTTTGGGTCTATGAATTATGATTGCACATCTAAGAATACTTCCTTCTGCTTTTTTACATCTAGTGGCTCCCTTTTCTGCATCGTTGGTCTCACTTGTGGCTGCGGTTGTTCTTGCGGTTTATCCTGATCTACTCCGGTCGTTGCACCTCCTCGTGTTACAACAACGACGTTCAGGTCTCGTGGTTCAGTCGCAATCATCTAAACATTCACATTCGGATTTGGGTTCGGGTTCTGCGTGGGGTTAGGTCCTGGAATGGTCCTTGCTTGCCACTTTGCGACTAGCTGAGGACATTGTTCGACATTATGGTCATATCCCTTATAGTATGAACATGTCTTCTTGGATCTAAACAATATCTAGCATAGTGACCCGGTTGTCCACAGTTATAGCATGTAACTTGACTTCTTACTCAACCAAATCCTCCTCCTCCACCTCTTCCTCTGAAGTTTCCACCACCCCTTCCCTGTGGGTGTGGTTGCTGTGGTGGGTACTGGTTCTATTGGTAGTGTGGCTAATAGGGGTTTTGTTGCGCGTATGGCTGCTGAGGCACATACTCTGGTTGGTATTGATTAGGTGGGAACTGTGCAAGCTGATACGAGGCTTGCGTCTATTCATCCTGAGCGAACCCTTCACTTTTCATTAAGTAGGTGTCGACAGTCTTTTCTTTCAAGAGATGATATGCTCTACAATCTTTCTCATCATGTCCTACTGATTTACAAAATTTACATAAGAGGATTGGAGGGGTACTTACAACTTTTTGCAAATATAAACACTCTTCGTTGTGATGGCCTCTTGAATAGCATATGTGACACCATTGTATCCCATGGCCATTTAATGGGTTGGGTGCACCTGACGCGACGGAGTTCATGAAGGTCAGATAGTTATCCTTAGTGTGTCCATCCGTTCTACATTTTGTGCACCACAAATCTTCTTGTGCTTCCTTACCCTTCTTGATGTCTTGAACTTGTATCATCATATTGACTAGCTACGACTAAATATGCACCATCCCTGTGGTACCGTCGCCAATGGGAGAGGCCTCTAACTTCATTACCAGTTCTAGTGCTTATGTCTGCGATTAAATCTTCTGCTGCATTAATGGACCTCATATGTGTGGTAACAACATAGCAATAAACCACTCTTTATGCTGTACACCTGACATTTGGAAGCTTACCTTGGCCATCAGTGTTTTAAACCATTGGTCAAAATCCCATACTGTTTCCGTCAGTGCTTGTTTGATTTCTTTGATCTCGGTAATACACTGTGACTCTGATTTAGGTTTTCTAAACTCAGAGATCATTGCAGCTCATATCTCTTCAAGGGTCTTTTGTGTTGTTTCAATTGGTGCACGACCCCTCAAGGTCGTGATCATCTGCGTCTTCTTTATGTCTGGATTATGGACTAAACGCACCATCCAAACAACTTCACAGAGGTACCAATGCTGCTCTGGGTCTTCTGTTCCATTTCCACTAAATGTGGGTAACCAAACATCTATCGTAGCCATCGAGTTGGCGTCATGGTTTTCTAGGATAGGATTCAAAGGGGTTGTACCCTCTCGCGCACTAGTCGCCGGGCTAGCACTATCCATATTAGCAGTCCTTTCAATGAAGCTCTAGATCTTGCCTCTGGTGATATGGCTGGTGTTATGTAGTTGCGTCCTGACCTCGACGTCTCCACATAATCCTCAGAATATTCTGGTCCCTCTGAAATTGGGCTATAGTCCTCCTCTTCATTGCAAGACCCTTTGTCTTCGTACGATCGAAGTTCATGTTCACTCTCCTTTCCGTCATCCCTTTTCGATTTTCCTTCTCTTCCCTGATCTGAATATTCTTCCACTCCTTAGGATTCCCGCTTCTATTTCAGGTTTTGTTCTTCTAGGGAACATTTCAACTCACCCTTTCCCATCTTCTCAATAGGTCATCTACAACATAGCCTCCTTCTTAGGCACAGAAATCAACTACTCAGCTACAAAATACCCTTCTCATAGGCAAGCAATTTTATCCATGTACTGATACATAACAAGTATCTTCTTTAGGGTCCTTGGAAAAGAATTTCTTTCAGCTCAACCCCGTCCCTGCACTCTCCTCTTGCACAAATGCTAGCCGTTTAGGGTCCAGCCAATCTTCTATCTCGTTCTTTGTCAGGTGTCACAATATTTCCCTTGTTTTGATCAATAGGGTCTCGACAACGGAACCATTTGTTGGCCACTTTTTCTAACTCGCGTGACCTAGGTTCTACGTATCCTGTCAACCCAACAAACACCCGAGATACTGACCCGACAAAGTAAGCCCCGTTAGCAACACCCATAGAGCAGGCACAGTCTCACCCGAGATATCTCTTCAATGGGTAATCGTCGGAACCATGCTTCCATGATTTTCGAGGGATTATAATCCCTTGGCGCATGACCAAGGTGCTCAATGAAGGCAATGAGATGGCTGGATGGTGGAGTCAACCTTGCATGACTGAGCACAACTATATGTCAACGCACGCAACCTAACCTTATGCTCAACCTCACAACTGGCACAACCTGAGCGACATAGCTGACTCGTACTAACAGACCGTCTGCGACTTCCGTTGTGACTTAAGACATTACGCACAGGACGATATATGCATATATCCCAACGACGCTTTCTCAAAAATTCATCTACTATTTACAATATAACATCATGCATTTAACCAACATTTCATCATCATAGAGTAAGCAAATAACAACCATTCTCATAAGCATTCACAACATCAATCACCCATTCAAACATAAGGGATAACGTGGAAACCCTTCTAGGAAAAACCACCAATGTGGTCTTCATCTGGCACGAGAAAAGGATATAGCACCTTGCAGTCTGCAGGATGCAGATTGATCTTATGATATGTCTTTAAGACTCAGAATTCTGGTTCTCATGCTCTCTGGCTTGTTCTTATACCCTACTCCTACTCCTAATGATCTATGCACACAACAGTCAAATCTGCGGCTTAACAACCTCCTATCGCTACGAGACTCTTCCTAAGTCTTCTCTTCTTTTGATCTCTACAAAATTATAACAAACAACGTCCTTCACTATGGATCGCCAATGAACAACCAAACAATAACTATTAATCACCAACCCTTATGTAGAACCGGTCCTCCCTATTTATAACTTCTTTTAGACCACGCAGGGTCGACTACACACTGGTTAACAGTTACAGGTCCTGATTAACCATCAAAACGATTATAGGATGTCAGGATCTGACACAAGGCATTATCGGCCTAACTTACAAATATTCCCTCGCATGCGCGTTGCCACAGGCTTACGCCACCTTAACCGGACACAATATGCACCTGTCATATTCCGATCGTTATCACCTGCACGCCTATGATCTGCACCTATCATCTTCTGGATATTATCACCTGCACGCCTATGATTTGCACCTATCGTCTTCTGACTGTTATCACCTGCACTCCTATGTGCTTGCCTTTCCTTTGTCACATGCTTCTCCATTCTTCCTGCGCCGGTCCTTTGTTTCATTCGCGACCTTCCTTTGCGTGCAACACACCTTCTTTTTCTTGTGGGCGAACTTCTTCCTTATGCTCCTTTTCTAGGCCAACACCCTCTTTGGGAAACTTTGTCCCAAAGTTAACGTAAAATTCTAATTGCCCAAAATATATATTCTTATGTACATGCACAATATTATTGCACTCATTTATAGCTCGTATATAGTCATCCTATTTATTCTCATCGTTGATATGATTTATAATTGTCGAGTCTTAGAGACATACACGAACATATTAAATTTAATTAGCTAGTCATTCGTCAATAGCATCATGTTCAGGTCAAGGATCTCATCATGTCATAACCTCATTTCATCATTTTCATTGTTATATGATCCTTTTAACATACTTTCCAAGTTACATCATGTGCATTTCCATAGTCTCATTGAAAACTAACTTGAGGACTGGTCGTTATTTTCATTTTGCCTTACCATGTCAGGCAGTCAACATCATTATGTTCAACTCATCATTCTAATTTTCTCCATGTATTTTTCGATGAAAACCATCACCGTTTGACTCTCTCGACACTTGGTGGATGTTTTGACATGCATTATTGGGTCATGTTAGCTAAAATATCAATTTCCTATCATTTGGTAAATTCATCAAGTGAATTTTCTTGATGTCGTTCTCTCTACAACAAAGTCCCAAAAGTGGAAAATCCACCCTTGCTAAATTTCAATTAAGTTTGTGACATAATCCAAAAAGACTGATATTTTTATTAAACTTGGTACACCTAGATCTCAACACCTAAGAGCGATTTCTTCAAATAATTCAACTAATTCAACTTTATATGTTCATCGATGGTTTTTCCATGTGGTTGACAATGGTTTCCACAAGCATTGCAAAATAAGCATTCCTAAGTTGTGGCAAGCAATTGCGTTCTTAAGAAAGTAGATAATTAAAAGCATAGTCAACGATACAATTATCCAATTAGAAGAAACTATTGTAGGAATAAACCTATCTACCTGCCTCAGCAACAATCTATAATATAGGTATGACTTACCTGGATCCATTTTATAATATTTTTAAATATCAATAGTCATTATTTTCCATTTTACATGTCAAAATACTGCTACTTCATAATTAAACATTAATAATGAAATGTGAATTTTAATTTCACCCGTCATTTTAAAGTGCATTTATTTTTACATGTCATTAATGATGGGTGAAATTAAAATTCAGACTTCATTAATGATGTTTAATTTTATGAAGTAGCAGTATTTTTACGTGTAACACACACACACACACACACACATATATTTTGATTTTATTATCTATTACTATTACTAATTAGTTATTAGTAATTAATATGGAAATTTCGTTTTTTTTCATGGTCTTGTTGTCTCCGCTTGTTAGGGAAACTTGACTCTGTCATGGGTTTTTTGGGCCCATGGTATTTTCATGGCCCATTTTATTACTTGTGAAGAAGCCTTTTAAACCTTATTTGCCATCATGTGTGTGCTTGGTTTAATCGTTATGTTTATTTTGTTTTTTTATATTATATTTTGTAAAAAAATTATTTTTATATTACATGAAGCAAGGTATGAGAATTCAATGTTTCATATAGTTATTATAAATGTTATTTAAAAAAATCAACAATTATTATGACGAGTAAAATTAAGATTTAAACGTTAAATAAGATACGACGTGAAAATTAAACCGCCATATAAAAATTTCTTGATGTACAAGGTAAGGCATCAAATTTCAAGCATCATATTTAGTTCCTTGGATATCGAGGAGACGTGTCAATGTTTAACAAAATCTTCAGCCTATTCGAATGACAATTTTATTTTGCATATTTTTAATTCTTTTCGTAACAACAATTTACCGTTACATAACATTCCTCCATTATACATAGTGAATTTAAGTGAGGAGAGGGACAAAAAGAACCACCCTTCTCCCTCAAGTGCGGCTTAACTATTTTCCATCGTTATTAACGCTACTTTAATTCCAGATACCCTTGTTGTTCAATGCTTGAAGGCTCCATCCCTTGTCCCAATTCTGAAACACACAACAACAATCTCATGATGCGACAACATATATATGGAGGGTTTCTCAGCTAGGTTTACATTGGTAATTTCGACCCCTGTTGTGATTTCAATAAACCAAGGAGGTATGCATAAATTTAATTACATTAGTTGTTTCATTCAAGTTCAACAACATTTTTTGTCAAGCAGATTATAAATTCTCCGAGAAGGAAGAACCCCTGTAGATAGGGAACCATGTTTCCATGGAAGTCTTAATTAGCAATAAGCAAACTATAGAGTTTTAGTAACCATTTCATGCTATGCGACATAGAGAGAACCACTCCTTTGACCGCGAGGAGTTCTACGCCGAAAGAAGGACTTGGTTAAGCTCTTACTTGGAACATATTAACATTTAATTACAGTTTCTTTTTTATGCAAGTTTAGCTTAGTCTACTCCCATTCCTTCCAGGGTTGTGACGCATATTCACTTTCCTATTACTTCAAGCGCCACAGCTAAAGAACGCACGCAGCTCTTCATTACATATTCATTCAATGCACCCTACTCAATAAAGAAAAAATGGCTCACATTGATTTCCACTTTTCTAGAAAGGAATACAAATTTGAGTGTAGGATCTACTCATTACCTCTTTGAACGACACTACAAATTTATATTTAATCTTAGCTTTAACACCTTTCACCGCTGGTGTAGATTCATATGCATGTTTCACTTAACATCCATTAGGAGGGTAATATAATTTATGACATATTTATATTCAATGTT
>LPNX010299720.1:0-82546 GCA_001517045.1 Pseudotsuga menziesii
TAACATGGTACAAACCATTGAGCTGTGACACTACTAACTTTGAATCAAGACGTACCTCAAGAGAGAGAACACCATGCGAAATGGCATCCTGTAGAAGCTCGATAATGGCACTATATTCAGCAACATTGTTGGAAGATGGCCGTAGGAGTATAAATCACCCAAGTAGCTGAGGCTGAGTGTTGAGTGTGACAGCTTGCACCATCCGCGAATCCTATGTAGGTGGAAGATTCCGTTGACATCTGCCACAAGAAATGGAAACTAATCACAAACCCGATCACGATAAACAAGACCTAACTATGCAAAAAAGCTGTACAATAATATACAACAAGCAGCCTTGGCTAAAGATCATGCATAGTATTTTTTGAGATAGAGCCCGTTTCTAGGCTCCGCCAAGGCCGTCCCTTCATAATCCACTAACTCGTAGGCACCCTTCTCTAACACACGCTTGACCACGTAAGGACCACGCCACATAGGATTGAACTTCCCTGCCCCCAAGGGTTCTTTCGATTGATCCCACAAAAGGACCAAGTCTCCCTCACTAAACATTCTCGGACGGACAGACTTATCGTATTGGGCCTTTACGCGACGTTTATTAACCTCTAGAGTCACCAAGGCATCTCTACGCTGCTCATCGAGTTGCTCAAGGTGAACCAAATGCTCCTCCAAAGGCGAAGTGTCTGGTAAGAGTTCCACGGCTAACTTCAACGAAGGAATCTCACATTCAACCGACAATATCAACTCCACTCCATGCACAAGCTGATATGGAGAAGAACTAGTGGCAGTCTTTACCGCGGTTCGATATGCCCACAAAGCAGGGTATAACATAATATGCCAATTCGTCTTGCTTTGTGCGATGGTTCGTTGGAGAATGGACTTAAGTGATTTAATCACTGCTTCAACCTGTCCATTCACTTGAGGATAGTAAGAAGAGGAGTGCTCTTGCTTATACCCTAACTTGGATGCCAACTCTTCCATCATACGGTTCTGAAAGTGCGAGCCATGGTCAGTGACAAGCTCTCTCGAAATCCCTAACCGAGAAATGATTTGGTTGAATACGAAGTGAGCGGCTGTCTCACTGTCAGATTTTACTGTAGGCATTGCCTCAGCCCATTTCATGAAGTAATCAACAACCACTATGATATGATGGTGCCCCCCAGCAGAAGCTGGGTTGCAATCCATAAAATTGAGCCCCCATTTGGTGAAGGGACCGGCGGTGATAATAGGGTGTAACGGGGAAGGATTCGAGTGCATATTACGTGCGAACACCTGGCAAGGGTGGCACCTCTTGACCGCTTCAATACAATCCTTGAAGATCGACGGCCAAAAATAACCTGCTCTCAAAATATTTTGAGCTGTAGAAAGCCCAGATAAATGACCACCACACGCCCCTCCGTGGCAATCATTAAGCACTACCTCAGCCTCATCATGAGTTAAACAATGTCGTAAAAGGGAATCTACTCCACGTTGGTACAAAGTATTGTCCACTATGAGGTAGTTCTTGGAGACGTGACGTAATCGTCGTCGTTCATCTCACGAGAGGCGAGTAGGGGTCCTTTGCATTTGCAAATATACTATGATATCTCCGTACCATGGGTCAGCCGTTGAGATTAAGAAAATGTGTTCATAAACGAACGTATCTTCACATACCAACTCCTCAGCCTCGCTCGGAAAATCCGATATGAGCTTTGCAAAGATTAAATATTTCTTCAATTTTGCCGAAACAAATTCGAGATCAAACTCTTGCAGGATGACAATCCATTTATTATATTTTCCCCCAATCATCCTACGTGTGAGGACGAATTGAAATGGATTGACATGGGAAACAACCAAGGTCTGGCGAAGGAGAATATAATGTCTCAAACGTTGCACTGCATGTACGGTAGCTAAGGCAAGATTCTTGACGTGAGAATACCGAATCTCTGCGTCAATAAGGTTTCGGCTCAGATAATATATGACATGCTCCTGGAGCTCCTCATCCTCTTGAACCAAAACCATACCAATCGTCTCTAAAGACATGACCACATATAATAGGAAATCATGGCTATAATCCGGAGGACTAATCACTGGGGCCGATGCTAGGGCTCGCTTAAGTGCATCGAAGGAATCATGGGCTCGCTCATCCCATTCAAAGGGAGTATCATTCTTCAGGAGACACATGAAACCTCTAGTCAAATTGGAAAAATTGACAACAAATCTTTGTAGGAAATTTGCCATGCCTTGCAAACACTGAATATGACGAATATTTTGCGGGGGAGACAACTGAAGTATTGCCTCAACCTTCAAAGGGTCGACTCTTATACCCTCTTTCGAAACGATAAATCCTAACAAACGGCCTGATTTCACGCAAAAGATGCACTTATGAGGGTTTAATCTAACAGCATAGTGCCGGCATCTTTCGAACACCAATATCAAGTGATAAGAATGACGCATCCTCATGCGAGAATGAGCAGTGAGGTCATCCAAAAATACTTCAATAATGGACTTGAGATCATGGAATATCAAGGTCATCGCCCGCTGAAACGTAGCTCCAGCGTTTTTAAGGCCGAAATGCATTTTTCGATACGCAAATGTTCCCCAAGGACAAATAAATGCGGTCTTATGTTGGTCCTTGGGTTTAATTTGAATCTGATTATACCCGGAAAAGCCGTCCATAAAGGAGAATACCTCTCTACCCGCACACTCATCTAAAATCTGATCTATAAATGGTGTGGGGAATTTATCCTTAGGACAGGCACGATTTAAATCACGGAAATCAGTGCATATACGGATCACTCCCTTCTTCTTATCCACCGGAACGGGGTTTGAAACCCACTCCGTCAAGGGAACGGGATAGATGAAACCAACTTTCAATAGCTTCTCTATCTCTGCCTTTATGGTGGGTGCTTTCCTAGGATTTACCGTGCGTAAACGCTGTCGAACAGGCTTAGCATTGGGTAAGTCTTAATCTCATGTTTTACAATCAGAGGGTCAATCCCTGGCATCTCATCGTAAGAGTAAGAAAAAATATCACGGAATTCCTTGAACAGCTCGGTTTACTCCCGAATCTCATCTTGGGAACAATCCGCCCCAATGTAGACATTCTCAATTGTACTAGGATCGCGAGAAATGTTGATAGGAATAGTTGACAATATGTTCGCCATGTTTCCATCAGCCATCTGACCAGGAGAGCTTAATGGAACCATGGGTCTACCAACTTTCTGACTAAGAATCTCCCTATAATCCTCATGCTCCAAAAGGTCAAGCTCTGGAAGGAAGTATGATCTATGATGAAGTTCCTTCCATGGTGGCTCAACTCCCGACATAGCCTCAATAATCGCTTCATCTGAAGGGAAAACCCTATCAAGACAGTCGTGGTCATGAGAAGACTATACTGCCCATACCGGTAGCACATAGGGGTCTTCCTCCTCCGTCCGTGAAGAGGAAGAACAAGGCTCTGCAGCAGACTGGAGATTAGCTTGGTAAGCTATCATGACTGCAGGCAACGACACGCTCGTCTCAATGGCCTCACTCGAAGGACTCGGTGAAGGAAGAATCCAAGGATCTCCCATATGACTTGTGCGAAAAGGCACCGATCTCGTAGACGTCGAAGCACCATCGAAACTAGATCCTATCATGAGGACGGGTGCAGGACAACTAAAGGTTCCCATGAGGGACGGATACATGCCTACACCCACACTCCCAGTTGCTGGCTGGGAATGTTCAACTTTCGGAACCGAAGCTTCCGAAGATGCAGTAACAGGTGGATTCTTGAATGCCATTTGATCAATCATTACAATCTTCCCATTATGAGGAAAGCATACAACGCAAAACACGTAAGACGCAACGGATTGCATACTATACATCCAGTTCCTTCATAGTAAGAGATTGTAGTCAAGGGGTGCATCAAACACCTCAACCTCTATCGCAATGGTCTTCCCTCCCAAACGGACTTTAAGGGAAGGAAGGATACCATGCGGCCTAAACGATCTCCCATCAAAATCAGTTAACATGGTCGTAGATTTTGACAACTCAGGAGAGCTGAGACCCTTCCAACAAGACAAAGACATCATAGAAGTAGCAGCGCCCTCGTCAATCATAGTACGCTTGATGATCATATTAAGACATTCTACATGCACCAAAAGTGACACATAGTAGGGAAAGCGAGGCTAATGTCCTACGGTTTCAAATTTGATCACTAAGGAAGAATCATCGCCATTCACACCAAGAGCAGAAAGCAAAGCCTTCCTTTGCGACGGACAACTCTGAAGCACTTCCATTGCAGACATCGCACAAGGAGTATGGCCCAAGTCCTCGACAACTGAATAATTCTGGGTGGCTCGGGCATTTGGGTTATGACCCGAATGCTTAAGTACCCCCTTAGGAATGTGAGGTGCAGCCTCAGGTTTATCCGTAGGTTTCTCAATGCGCAAAGGGGTTCCTGGTGGATCAGGTTCTTTGCCTGGGTTGGGTTGTGACGAAGTATAATCTTTCGCACGCGTCACAACTTTCGTGGCACAGACCATATTAATGCACCCACGACCACTAGTTTCAGCTGGATCTTCATCACTAGATTGATCATGGGACTTCGAGTTCATATTCTGGTTATGCAGTAAAGGGTTCGTTAACACAGCTGGGCCCTGTGCTATGAACTTCGAAGCTTCATCCATTCTAGGGCACAAGTAAGTGAGGTGATCATCCTTACATAGCTTGCAAGGAAACTTAACCTTACGTTTATTCTGCTTGTCCCCCCCAGCATTTTTACCGTTCTTGTCATTATTATTGGAATTCTCATTCTTATTCCCACCCTTTTTATTATTATTGTTTTTACCCTTTTTTCTATTCCGTCCGGGTTGCTGGTTACCCTTCTGGTCGGATGATTGCATAGCAAGTACATTCGCCGTTTGGGCAGGCTGAGACAAAGCCGTAGCTTGTCCCGAGGCAGATTGGTTGATTGGTAACTGAGCAACTTGTTTCACAACCAAACCTACAGGTTTCTTACTTGCACTACCCACAATGCCGTCGGCATGTGGTCTAGGTTTGACCTTGGGATCGAAACTAGAACGAGGAGCGTTAGGTATAATCTCATATAACAAACCAGACTGAGCATAGATCAATTCTAGTTCTTGCACCCTAAAGATGGCTTGTTCCTCATTCTGAACTCCGGATGTGGAAACATCCTTCGCTATATATGGCAATAAATATTTGAGGAACCACTCAAGGAGGAACTCCGGCGGTATAAAGGCTTTAATTAATCTCTTCCGTCTATGCCACTCCTGAATATGATCAGAAATATGGGTGGCTTTATCTTGCTGAAATGTCGACAAGAGTTCAGTACCAAAATCATAGCGCACTGGTAGCTGGAAGCGATTAAGGAAAGTCATCACAAGGTCGTCGAACAAAGTAAAGGCACCCCTAGGTAACTCTATATACCATTCCACCGCAGGCCCTGTAAGGGTGCGTTGAAATAGTCTCAAATGGACTGAGTCCTGATGCAATGAATTGGAAGAGCACCATAGGTGGAATGTCGTAACGTGTTCACTCAGATCCTCTCCTAGTTTTCCTTCGAACTTAGGTATGTCCGAAGGAATCTTGGTAGGGCTATCCGGCCAAGCCGGGTCATGAGCCACAGGATCGTTCGTAAGTCTCGATAAGTCAGGTAGATTGAGTGTCGTGAGGAAAGGGAGCCTAGGATGATGAGGTCTATGGACCGCTCCCTGGTTCATATAGGATTGATTACCACCATGACCTTGGCCATAGTGACCTCCTCCTGTATGACCCGTATAGGGTGGCGTGGAAGCACTATAATGAGGTGGACCTTGACTAGTAGGAGCTACAAAGCCATAATGATGAGAGTAAGCAGGTTGTGAATACCCGCCTCCATAAGGTGAAGAGACCTGTCCATACTGCGTCCCATAATAGGGTCCATAGGTCATCGCTTGCGATGTCCCATGAGACACTCCATAGGTAGGGATATACATTCCGAAAGTAGGAATATACATACCAGAATTAGGGATATATGTCATGGAAGTAGCAATCTGACCTCTAGAAACATGAACATAACCTCCCGAAACCACGGGTGGTATGTAGGCTTGAGACACAATTGGTCTAGTAATCGCAGTATGGATCTAACTCGTAGCTACGTGCTGACTCGAAGGACCACGTGAGTAAGGTGGAGGGTTTACATTTGAAGAACTTGGAAGCGAGGACGAAGGAATCTCTGTAAGAAGATATGTACTGGTGCCTATCATCAATCGTCTGGGACCTGGTATCCCTATCGGATCACTAACTCTAGACCTAGGAGGTATATAAGATGGAGCTTCCACCATTGGGATGGAAGGTGCAATGTGACTAGTACTCCCAAACCTCTCCGCAAGGTAAGGCATGGGATTTCCCCCAGGCATAGTGCTAGGCTCAAAATCGGGTTCGACATGAAATGTCAAATCGTGCATAGGAAAACCAGTCGTAGCATAACTACCATGGCTAGTACTGGCAGGTTCAAAGTGAGTCTCGGCGTCTTCCGGTATTCCATACCGGTAATGTGTCAACGAGGGGTCAACCCAAGAGTGACTAGGTCTATCATGTATGGTTCCTATCTCCGAAATCACAGGTCCTAACTCAGTTAGGTCAGGTGAAGGGTCATAAGTAGGCATGAATTCCCCATCGTCAATGCGAATGGGAGGAGGTGGCTCAGATGTATCCTTTGAATGATCTCCCATGGTGTGTGAATCAATGTGTGACATGGTCCGCCTGGACTGTCTAGGTCCCTCTCCAAAAGGAGGAGGAGAAGTAGAAGACGGAAGTCCTGCTAAATGTTGAGAATGGCGCGAAACTGCACCCGACTCCACAATGACTCAAAAAATAGCAAAGACTCTCTATTTACGTCAACCCTAGGCCAACTAGCATGCATAGAGCAATCACTATAAAATCTAAAGCCAAAAGCAAGCAAACAAGGGCTGGATAAGTGAGCTCCCGAATGTGGCCGGTATGTCTCACCTAGGAGAGGCTTGAGAGGCCCTTGTCACCACAAGCGAAGGTTCGAAACCAATTATTGTGTCCCTTAGCTTCAACGTGTAAAGCGACTGTGCTGTCCGACCCCAACCTGGCCGAGACACATGCAGAATAACCTCTACATGTACCCCCTCGATATCCTAGGTAAGGTCACTAAGGTCACCTCAATATAATCAACACTCAGGCAGACAGTCGCAGGCGGGATTGACCGTATGGGCAGGGTAGCAAAGCCTGAAACTCCCGAAAGAGCCCCCAGATACGAATACAATCCTGGCTATATCGTTGGTGCTACACAGTTACCGACCAGGGGTTATCCCAATCAACAACCGCTCACATTTCCTAGTGCTTGACTCCCTTTTGAGAGGAGCTTCCTGAGAACGCCGGGTATACCAAGGATTTCACAAACTCCCTGAACAAACACCTAGTTGTTGTTGTTTAGTGATCTTGGAGAATTAACTTACAATGAACTATTCCAAGATCCTAAAACCTAAGCTTGTTGGTGCACCTTAGAAAAGAAAAGAGTGTAATTCATTTTAATTAGCGTTGATTTTAGTTGGCTTTATTACTCAAAAATAGGATATGGTCGTGCAAGTAATGGTGTTATGACACAACAAGAAGTAAAATGCACACCTAACAATCAATGCAAATGCATTGTGTCCATGAAAACAGGGTATGAATACTACGTGTAATGCACAATTTCTTCTTCAAATGCTGAATGCAAATTTCCCTATATGAAGTCCTAACTATTACTCCAAAGCAAATATAGATCTAGTGCAAGTACAATGCAAAGTGCAAAATGCAATGCATGATGATAAGCAAATGTTTTTGGATTTTTTTGAAAATAAAGAGATACAAAAAGCAAAAGAATGATTCTACCCACCCCAGACTCTGCAAGCACGCATAAACAACATTCCAGCAAAGCACTAAGGTAAAAGGACTCTAATGCACTAATCTCAAACAAAAAATCAAAGATGCCATGACAAGAACTTTCCTAAAAGAAAAAATTTAGGCTAAAAAAAACATTTCTGGTCAGAAACAGAGGTATTAACAGACTTAGGCAGTGCCAAAGGAGACTCAGCAGCTAACAGAATTCACCCAGCAATCCACTATCTTCCACAAAAAGGTAAAAACCAGGGTATACGCGACTGTGCGCAGTGAACCCGTGTGTATACGCGAAAATCCCAGGGGAAACCGCGTGTATACGTGACTGTAATTGACAAACCCGCGTACAGGAAGAAAAAGATGCACAAATCCAAGGTAAACAGACAAGCTGAGACTAAATTCACACCAATCAGGCTCTACCTGGCATACATGCCCCCATACCCGACACAGAAACAAGAGAGAGAGAGCAATTCAAATACATTGAATGCCAAGAAATCAACCCCCAAAGGACAATTACTAGGAACTCCCTAGTGGAGTCACCAATTCTGTTACGGAGAGAAATTCCTATGGCTTGGGGTACCACAATAGACAGCTAGACTCCAGAAATCGATCTTTACCAATATGCAATAGAAATAAAATATCTAACACTAAAGGATCGAACCTCGTACCTTATTCCGGACGGTTGAAGTAGATCCCCGTTGAGCTTTCCAATCTTCAGCTTGAATTGTTATAGCACGTCCTCAACAACAAGTAAACAATACAAGCATACTATATTTCATGGTGTTAGATCTATTCTAGCATATATAATCAATAATGTAAAAGCATTTGACATATTCCAATGGATACAATATTCATTCAAATACACATTACTAGACAGGAAAATATATTTCTATTAATATGAATTAGAGATTACAAGTGACAACCTCTGACGGCACGTCTGCGAACCGGAGAAACTGAATCCCCCACTTGGGCCTCCACCACCTCAATCCTCCATCACTTCGATAGCAAGCTTACTAGCAAAAGGCAAGCTTGGGAAGAACACAACAGTGCTCCAAGGGACAAAGGGATGCCGACTCAAGCATAAGTTCTGGCAACAATGGACTATAGTTTCGTTACTCTCAATTCTCTCTTATGCTTTCAATGTCTCAATGGGTTCCTTATATAGCTTTTCAAAGGGATACTAAAAGGTCAAATCCGTGCGATCTCAAGGCATATGGAAGGCCAGGAGTCATATGAGTCGGATCCAAGTCAAGGAACACTCCAAAAGGATTTGGATTATGTACACATCCCGATGTATGCGACTATAGAGGGAATATCCACGTATGTACGTGGTTATCGGGGAAAAGGTCGCGTATATCACTTTTCTTATGTTTTTAGGGATGGTCAAGGATACATCAAAAGACAAGAAGTGGTCCATAGGGGCTAATGAGTCTGCAGTGGGACAGGGGAAGGCCATACAATGTGTGATTCACCTAGTGTGGTGAAATCCGCTATAACAGTGTTGTTCTTTCCTATGAAATATATTTGAAGAGTCTCTCTGTGTAAGCCCTAACCTTCTTCCTCTTTTTTTCCTCACAAAGAGAAAATGAATTCATCCATGTAACCCTAAGCTTCTTCCTATTCTTTCTCTTAGGAAGGAGGTCAGATAATGAAAAATGCAAGGATAGGCTAAGCAAGGAAACTATGCTCTCAAAAAAACAGGTTCTCCAAAGAAACAATTCTCAACCAAGGAACCTCCTTCTTTGAGCTTCTTCATTACTCCCCATCTTAATGGATTGGCACTTTCTAGTGCTTTAACACTTTCATTCTTTTAGGTTCGTTTTCTTTCTTTTAGGCATTCCTTGGGGATGTATTTTTGCCTCCCCCTTGTCATCTTTGTCTATTGTATAATTTTTACAATTCCATGCATCAATTTGATCTTTATTGAACATGAATATTTAAAATAAATTAAATCAAGTATTATACACAAAATATTATATATATATATATAACCGTAAGGAAGAGTTAATGGTCACTAAAATCATTTTTTCCTATGATTATTTTTTAAGGATTCATGACATACATGCCTATTCATTTCCTCTTTCTATTTTTTCCCCATTAACAGATTGAACTCCACAATCGTGTTGGTCTAGTCCCCTTGAGAATCATAATTAAGCACAATTACCGGATTCGGCCCTAGGATTAACCACACCCAAATCAGATTCTTGAATTCTTCCACCTCGTTTTGACTAATATAAAGTTGTTTACGTAGGATATTGTAGGATAATTAGGGTTATTTAGGGTTAGGGTTTTGAATCCCTGATTCCTATTTTTGGGATGACTGATACACTCGTATTGAACTCTTTAGTCAATTTAGATTGCACACTTGTTCTTGTAACCTTGTAATTAAGCAATCAACTACCACTTAGGATCTCATTACCTTTGAACCTTCACCCAACCCGAGACTTTTCAAAGCTAACCTAAAATGAAACAACACCCCCCCTAGTGGCACTCATGACACCTAAAGTAACTACTTCTAGGTTTGAACTTGCTCTATTTTCCTGCTCTTTTTGCTATAGATCGTATGTCTACTTAGTGGGACACGAAATCACATTAATTATTGTTACCAAACATAGAAACTCAGTATATTATGAAAATATGATTTTCAAATTTTCAAAAACTTGAAATTAAATTTAAATTTAAGTTTAAATTTAAAGAAGAAAAATCTAAAATTAATTACCATTTTACGCAATATTACATACATTAATATTTTATTATTAAATATTAAAATATTTATAATAAACATTCATAAACTACTATACAATTATAAAGTCAAAAAACTTTTGATTAGAAAGAGAAAATTGTAGTGTACACAAGGGTCGATATTACATTACTTGTTAATAATACATTAGTGGTATCTTGTAACAACTATTTTGACAATGATCAAGGTGTGAAGAGGGAGTCCAAAATGATATGTGGAGGTGCAACATGCTCCTGTTTGGTGTGCCTCCATTCTACTGTACTTTGAAGAGATGTTGGCGAGTGTGCTTTGTACATTCACTTGGTGCAAGGTGAGAGCAACAAGATGTAGACATCAAAGGGATGGGGTAGGAGACATCTGTTGCGTTGTACATTAGCTTCAGAATTATTCCCTGGTGTTAGTGTTTTTTTTTTCCTGAGAAAAAAACCAATTTTATTCATTGAATAAAACCATGAACTGCTTTTTCAAGCTTACATTACAACAAACATTTAGCTCGTGCTGTCTCAAAAAACACAATCCATATTAGGATTGTTTAAAATTAAGTATCATCCTTTTTGTTTGTCAATTTGTCCTGCTTGATACATACTATGTCCTCTCTATAAAGTTTCATAGTGCATTGCTGAAGTGCCATCTGACAGTTCCTCTGTCTCTATTAGACCGGGTTGATAGGCTAGTGCCTACTTTGAAAGAGCGTTCGCTTCCATATTTAATTCTCGGTAGACATGGCCAAAATAAATCCCTCTGAAGCTGATTTTTAATGTCTGAATTTCTGCTAGCAAATGCTGTAAATATGGGGCTCTTATAGTGCTCTTTTAATTTTCCCAATCAATCACTACCTTTGAGTCTCCATAGATCTGAATTTCCTGTATATGTATGCTTTTTGCCACCTTTAATGTTTCCCATAGAGCTGATAACTCAGCCTTGTTGTTTGAGGCTTGCCCTATTGCAAATTTTATCTTCATCTTTTTGGTTGAAGGGAAAAAAATTACAGCTCCAGCTCCTCCTAAAGGAGGCTCCCACTGACTAGCTCCATCGAAGAAGGCCCATGACATCTCTTTGTTTATCTCTACGCACATTTTTATTATTCTGATTTTGGTCTTTGCTATGTCCCTCTTGTGTTCCTGTAATTTGCTCATTAACAATGAAATAAAAATGTCAGGAGGAATCCATGTATTGTTGAAAATGGTTTTATTCCTGGCTTCCCATATACTATATACAAACAGAATTGGGAAAGCTTTGAAAGGTCATACCCTTTCGTCATTCCACCAGTATTTGGTTTTTTCTTCCAATGGTACCATTGCTTCATGAGCTTTGTCTACTTCGAGTTTGCTTATTATCCCATTCCAAATGCTGTTTGCATAAGAATAGTAAGTGAACATATGAGCGTTCGTTTCATCATTGGATTTGCATAGTGGGAATATTCCTAGACCTTCAAAGCCCTGTTTTTGGAGCATTTCCCAAGTAAAATTTTTGTTGGACAGACCTAGCCACTTCATGATTATGGTTTTTAATTGGCATTGAATCTTCCACAACTTTTTCCACCACCACTTCTTGTCCCCTGTTGCTTCTTGTTCTTCAGAAGTTGCCTGATATCCTAGCTTTGCTGTGTAATGACCCGAGTTTGGATTTTTTGTCCACACCAACTTATCTTGATCACATTTTAGGTGAATATGGTTTGATACTAATAGGTTTAAGTATTTGTTCTAGTCCTCTACGATTTCTCCCGTCAGTCCCAAATCATGTGCATTTTTCCAATGTCCTCTTCCTTTGCTTCGTGCGTCTTTACAGGCATCGTTTAAGGTGTATATTATGTGCATTTTTAGGGCTTGGAGTAGGTGCACTAATAATTTGTATTTTCCCCCCGCCCCCATCCAGGGATCCTCCCCGATTCTGACCTTATTCCCATATCCTATCTTCCATCCTATCCACTATTCGATTAAAGGGAAAGCAGTTACCATTGCCTTCCACCCTATAGATCTGTTCTTAAAGGTTTTGTCTGGAGTTCGAATCCATTCCAATATATTGTTGTCAGGACAGTATTTAGTCACTATGACCTTGCTCCATAGCTTATCCAGATTTTGAATTAGTCTCCATAATGATTTTGCAGCTAAGGATTTTGAGAATAACTCTAAGTTTTTAATGCCCACCCCCCTAGGTTTTTAGGCTTTGATAAAGTCTTCCATTTTACCAGAGCTATTCCTTCATTTTGCTTACTGGCTGTCCACAGAAATGAAAAAACACAGCTCTCTTATTTTTGTTATAATTCCTTTAGGGATGTAAGCTATTGAGGCCCAGTATACTGGGATACTCTGAAGTACTGATTTTACAAAAATTAGTCTTCCTCCTCTAGATAAAAAAAGGTTAGCCCATATATTTATTCTTTTCTCTAGAATTAGCTTTAGAATTATTCCCTGGTGTGAGTGATATTTGATGTTTCCTTGCCCCTTATCCATCCCCTTAGTTTCATCAAATCATTGAGGAAGGCATGATATAATTAATTTAAGAGCCTTTTGATTTGTGCAGAATAGTCTTTTTTGGTTCTTTCTACTATGGGATTGCCTTAGGGTTGCCTTAGGGTTGAAAATTAGTATGGGAAAACAAGTTAGCATTGCCTTAGGGTTGCCTTAGGGTTGAAAATTAGTATGGGAAAACAAGTTAGCATTGCCTTAGGGTTGAAAATTAATATGGGAAAACAATCATCATCATGACAAGCTAAAATTAATAAATCAGCAAATATTATAGACTGATATAAATGTATTTAAAACATTCTTTTAATTCCTGAATGTGCCAAGTAGTAGATCTGGAAATGTCCTCTCTTCACCACCATGGATTATCTATATATATATGATTGTTGTAGGTTACCACTGGGAAATATGCCTCTAAAGTGCTGGGTTATGCACTATAGAGTAGCATTGAAGAGGTTAAAACATCCACTCTACAGGATCTCCAAGAACTCAACATCATTATTTGTCCATTACTGTAAAGGCGATGTACTAGAAGATTTGACTAGACTTGTTGATTTCACCGTAAGTTAAATGTAAATGATAAACAGAGAGGAGCACTAAGCAAGCTACAACACTTTGTAGGAACTCAAATGAGTAGAGATATAATGTCTGCAGCAGTTTGCGTACATCCTTCACTTGAATGATGTTAGTTCTTGGCGATCCTGTAGAGTGGATGTTTGGTTGCTCTATCGATTGCTTCTTGGAATTTATAATAAACTTGGCCCAATATCATGATTCGAACGTGAGGTGCTTAGTTTATTGGAAATTGGGTTAGGTAATACTTTGCCATTAATGGAAAATCATGAATCTTATGGTTTATTCTTTGGGTCTTGAAGCAAGTACTAGGTATTTTGATGTCCTACATTTTTTATTTTAACATTTTATGTCAATTTTCACCGTGTCTGATTTTTTTTTGCCCCTCTTACAATTAACACGATAAGATGACCTTTGTGGTTTAGACGGTTGGTTAAGTTTAGAATTATTCCCTGGTGTGAGTGATATTTGATGTTTCCTTTCCCTTTTTCCATCCCCTTGGTTTCATCAAATCATTGAGGATGGCATGATATAGTTAATTTAAGAGCCTTTTGATTTGTGCAGAATAGTCTTTTTTGGTTCTTTCTACTATGGGATTGCCTTAGGGTTGAAAATTAATATGGGAAAACAAGCATCATCATGACTAGGTAAAAGGAATAAATCAGCAAATATTACAGACTGATATAATTGTATTTAAAACGTTATTTGCATTCCTGAACGTGCCAAGTAGCAGATCTGGAAATGTCTACTCTTCACAACCATGGATTAGATATATATATATATGATTGGTGTAGGTTACCACTAGGAAATATGCCTCTGAAGTGTTGGGTTATGCACTACAGAGTAGCACTGAAGAGGTTAAAACATCCATTCTACATGACCTCCAAGAACTCAACATCATTATTTGTCCATTACTGTAAAGGCGATGTACTAGAATATTTTCCTGGACTTGTTGATTTCACCATGAAGTTGAACGTAAATGATAAACAAAGAGGAGCATTAAGCAAGCTAAAACACTTTGTAAGAAATCAAATGAGTAGAGATATAATGTTTGCAATAGTCTGCATACATCCTTCACTTGAATGATGTTAGTTCTTGGTGATCCTGAAGAGTGGATGTTTGGTTGCTCTATTAGTTGCTTCTTGGAATTTATAATAAACTTGGCCCAATATCATGATTCGACCATGAGGTGATTAGTTCACTGGAATTTGGGTTAGGTAATACTTGGCCATTAATGGACAATCATGAATCTTATGGTTTATTCTTTGGATCTGGAAGCAAGTACTAGTTATTTTGATGTCCTCCATTTTTTATTTGAAAATTTTATGTCAATTTTCACCGTGTCTGATTTTTTTTTGCCCCTCTTACGATTAACTCAGTAAGATGACCTTTGTGGTTTATACAGTTTGTTAGCTTTAGAATTATTCCCTGGTGTGAGTGATATTTGATGTTTCCTTGCCCTTTTTCCATCCCCTTGGTTTCATCAAATCATTGGGGATGGCATGATATAGTTAATTTAAGAGCCTTTTGATTTGTGTGGAATAGTCTTTTTTGGTTCTTTCAACTATGGGATTGCCTTAGGGTTTCCTTAGGGTTGAAAATTATTATGGGAAAACAAGTTAGCATTTCCTTAGGGTTGAAAATTAATATGGGAAAACAAGCATCATCATGAATGTACGTACTAGATCGACATAAAAGTTTGTTTCTTAGAGAAATATGGGTGAACAATAGAAGACTACAAATCAATGATAAGTTAGGGATAATCTTCATTAAAAAAAGACCTTTGGGTAGGCAAAACAGGGCATCAATTCATCCTCCATTGGAGTCCTTCAACCATTCATCTCGCTCCCCTTCGTTCTTAGGTCTCAAAATATTTACTTTGGGAACAAAGTACTTATACAGTTCGATCAAAGCCATCAGCTGTGCAAGATGATGAAAGTAAGGATATTGTTTCATGTTTCACTTTTGTTGTCAAAAGGAATACTGAAAAGTCAGGAAGTACCAAAGCTAGTCAGTATGTGCACGTGGACTTAATGTAGGGACAGAAGTCATGTCTACTTTTTTGTTCTTGAATGGGAGCAATGATGAAACCACAATAGTGGTTTATAGATAGAAATCATGTAATCGAAATCACAAGGAAACTGTCAAACATTGGGAAGAATCTTTTCACTGACAGGGAAACTATATACAGAGATGACATGCTGGATGATTGAAAGAGCTACCTAAACCATGAAATGCCAACTCAAAACAGGTCAAACCTGCCACAAAATCTCCCTAAACATTTCCATGTACCTACCACCCTACCTATACATTTAGGAACATTTCATACCCACTCCAAATCCCCCAAGAGCAGGGAAACACTAGGTATGAGCTGGCTAAACCCAACATTATTAAAAGATATATATTTGGTGGGGAATCAAAAGTCACTTTTAGAAATGAACTTGTTTTGAATAAATAAAATCCTTAATCAACCAAAAGCTTCATGCCTTGACCACAATGAATAAAATACCTACCACAAACTCCTGCTGCAAACTACAAAATACAAGGTTTAAGATATTTAAAAACATACCAGCAAGTACGAAATATTGGCATTCAAATAAAAAAAATTGTGTACAGTTACAAATTTGAAAACATGTAAAAAATGCATTAAAACCAACACAAAATCAGAAAAGGTCCTTAGTGTTACCCTCCATTTTGTATGGGTGTCCACCGATGAGGCTAATCACACTCTCCAGGGGTGAAGTTGTCATGATTGTAATCTTGAAATCAAATCTAGGCAGTTCTGAGTTGGTTTTGAAATTTGGACAGTTTATGGAGTGTAACAGTAGTGATCCCTTTCATTTTCAGTTATGAGCATACTAGGAGCAATGTTGGGTAGTCCTATGGGCATAAACAACTCTAGAATCAACTACGATCATCAAAGGGATAAATTTGAGCACTTTGGGAGCATTCTGAAGGTCACAACAAACAGTAAAGCATCTCAAATCAGCTATAATAAGGCCAACTTTCATATCTGGGCACATTGTAGGAATAAACGATGATGATCTATGTCAATAGGAGGCGGTCTTTGCAATTCTGGCTGTGAAAATGAGAAATATGTGGGTGAAAGCAACCCTAAAATCTCATTCATATGCCTTATAGCAGCATCCACATGAATTTTGTGCACAAAAAAAATTGTTTGATAGTAAAAAAGGGTATGAAGCAACCCTATTTCAGCATCTTGGGCACCCTTGTGCACTTATCCATCACCAAACAGGCCTACCTCTAAATCTGGGCCAAATTGGAGGGTTAAAAGGCAGTTTTGGGCATGAATAGCCCTATGAAAAGTGATGAACAACGGAAAAAAAGGCTTTGAGAAATGTTGGGTTGAATTTGAGGGTTGAAATGACATTAACAAACAATTCTGGGCACATATATGGACATAAAGAGCAGGCTTGGGCACTCCAACAGCCTCAAACCTTCATTCTAGGAATAAATAAGGGATGTTCCAATCTCCTAATCAACAATTTATAGCAGTATCATGAATTCTGGGTGCTTTTTTTCCACAAAAGGGGGGTAAACAAACCTAAATAAAACAAATATCATTTAATTTCAGACCCTATAAACCAAGTTGGATTGTGCTTTAGGTGATTCTCAGTAGTCTCTTGAAGGAGATAAATAGCAAATAATAGTCTTTGGTGGATTTCCTTGCAACCGTAGGTCACAAAACAACCCTAAAAATATATGGACCTGTGCACAAGAGAAGTAACAACCCCAGTTGGCCCTAAAATACCAAGTTTTTTCTGTATTTGGTGGCCCTAAAAATTCTAATGTATGCCCCTCTTTTAGTTACATACAAGTTTCCATTATCACTTATTGCTTGCATTGCCTTTTCCTAACATGAATTGGGTAGGCTTCATAAGCTTCATATGTATGCCTGTGGCCATTGTACTTTGGCCTTTCAATGTTGTCAAGCTTGAGGTGATCGGTTATGCATATGCATCAAATATAACACTGCAATTTATGCCAATATATGTCTGTACAGGGCCTAGAGGTTCTCCTTTAATGGACTATCTCCTTGAAAGAACATATCTTCGCATTCATCTAAAATAAACTTTAGATAGACGAGATATGGAGTTGGTATGTTTTGGTGTTTCATTTGGAGAATAACATCCTATAACAATAGTTGTTATTATGACTCTTAAAGGGTCCTAGATGAGATACTAACAGGTTTTGGGCCCTTGAGCTTTCAAGCTTAAGAAGCCATAAACAACATTTATGTGAACCCTAGAAACGATGGAAAAGATCATAAAACATATTATGTAAAATGGATAATCATCTACAACATCACAACATCATTCATGGGAAAAATAAAAACCACTTAAAACCATCAAAAGTAAGGGTTACAAAAACGAGTGTAGAGTAAGGAGAGAGGAGTGGCTAGGAAAATGAATAATCGGGCCAATGTAGAGTGGAAAAGTGACCTAGAAGTTTGGAAGAGGAGATTAACCAAGATTCCTTGAAAAAGGAACTAATGTCAAAGATGCTTTTTGATGGAAGTGACCAACACACCAACTCCGTATCACTTCTATCCAAATTAAATGTAGATGAATGTGAAGATATGTTCTTTCAAGGAGATAGTCCATTAAAGGAGAACCTCCAGGCACTGTATAGACATCTATTGGCATAAATTGCAGTGTTATATTTGATGCATATGCATAACAGATCGTCTCAAGCTTAACAACGTTGAAAGGACAAAGTACAATGGCCATAAGCATACATATGAAGCTTATGATGCCTACCCAATTCATGTTAGGAAAAGGAAATGCAAGCAATAAGTGATAATGGAGACTTGTATGTAACTAAAAGAGGGGCATGCATTAGAATTTTTAGGGCTACCAAATGCCCACACCTATTAACCAAATTCATTCTTGACAAGATTTTTTTTTAACAAGTTTTTTCCTTATAAGTCTTTCCAAGTTTTTTTGCTGGTATTTTGCTATGCTTATGCCAATTTGTTTTCAGCCATGGTGCATGTAGAACCAAGCAGGTATTTTTCAGACATGTCTTCCTCCAGCGAAGGAAGTTTGGAAAGGCTAGAGGAAAGTGTGACATCGAGTAGGTCTACAAGGGCTAGATCAACTAGATTTTAGAAGATCGGAAGAAAATTCAACAAACGCATGACATTTTTCTCAAAGGAGGGGGGTCATGTTCCTATGATGATGAGACAGTGGGAGACATCGATGTGCCCTTAAGGTACCAACACCTAGTGAAACAATGGGTGCCTAGGGATCTTCCTCAAGTAAACACTGATTTTTGTGTGAATGAGAGGATATATAGAATTGCACCCTCGTCATTGCATGGATTAGGGTTGTTTTGCATGGACGACATAAAGGTTGGATACGGTAGATGTACATAATTGATGGAGTATGTTGGAACCTGTTACAAATACAGTCATTGGATGCGCTTGGTCCAATATACACGAAGTATGCATAGATATGGATTGTCAGCGAATTATATACAACTGAAAGACAAAGCTCAAAATAAAGGAGCAACGTTTTACATGGACGGAAGGCCAAAAAAAACTGGTAATATTGCAGGGTTTATAAACAACACACAACTGGGGTCTACACTAAAGCAACTCAACTGCATATTCGAGTTGCATGAAGGAAACCGTGCCTTTGTATGTGCAATTAAATCAATAGTTGCTGGCGAAGAACTGCTTATTGATTACAATTTGAATCATGTAGATACAAATATGGTTAGTATGGTTGTAGTACAACAAACAATTTAACCAAGATTTTATTAATTATTTTAACATCTATAGGAATTTTCATTAGCATATAATTGTAATTTTCTAATTTTCATGTTTCCTTAGGTAACTTTTAGTATGTTTTTGATGCAGGGTTTTGTTAGGGGCACCTCCATCTCCGTAGATGTTTGTCGACCCGAGTCAAGGAAGCAGGTATACATCAATATTGCCAATGTAATATTAAATTTAGGATGGGCAAACAGATACATTATTATGTATTTTCATTAGTATATTAGGTTTGTTTATATAATCTTATCTATTTTCCATGCAGAGTGTTGATCATGGAAGCCAACCGGTTATTGATCAGCCGACTACAGCATTGGGGCAATAGCCAAAGCTGAATGTAATTCTCCATTTCAAATACTTTAAAATCATAAACATGTATATCGTGACACATAATGTTTATTTTGTTATGTATTCTTTTGTTTTTATGTTTGCGTTCATAATGGTAATGTTGTCTACCTTTTTTGTAGATTGACCGGGGAAAGTCCCCAGCTGTTGATCAGACGACTGGAGGCTCGAGGCAACCAGTAAACCTAAATGTAATTCCACATTCTAAATACTTCAAAAATGTACACATATAAAACATGTAGCATAGTGTTTATTTTTTTTTTCTGTATTTGTTAGCTTTTACATATTGCGTTCATTGTGATAATGTTCTCTACTTTTTTTGCAGGTGGCTGATCAAGGTAAGTCCCCATGTGTTGATCATACCACACCCTCATCTAGGCGTCAGGTAATCCTAGATGTACTACTATGACTCTATCATGATAGACAATTTTTGTTAATATAATTGTTTGCGCACACTATTGCTTCAAAGACTAAGCAAATTTTTATATATTTCAATTGCAGATAGGGGATTCGGTTTATAAAACAACGTCTCAAAACTCTTTAAAGAATGAGGTCTCCTGGTTGATGAGAGATAGTGAAATTAGAGAGTCCGCAGACCCGTTGAGGGTGCTACAAAATACCAGGGAAAAACAAAATGAGGAACTGATTCGTCTAACATTGGCAGTTCCACAAACAGAAGGGATCGAACAAAGGATTCAATTGTTGTTACAGCAACGTAAACAAGTAGACGTAAGTTCTTGAATAATAATGTAAATTCATTTATAAAAACTTTATAATATTTGATTTTATATGCTATTGAACTTGTAATACAATGGTTTGAATTTACAACACGCTATGGAGATTGTCAGTGGTGGTCAAGGAAATGTTGGTCCTAGTGACCAAACCACTCCATGTACACCACATAATTCTCCCATATTTTCCACTGAACAGTCGGCAACACACTCTGCAACACCCCTGAGGGCAGTAGAGGGTGCAGCCGATGCTGCCCCACCCACAACAGATGCTGCAGAAGAAGGGGTGGATGCAGGGTTAGATAGAGATGTGGAAGCATTTCCTTGATCTTCTCGTGTCACTAGCACTGGTTCAATAGCGTGCACATTTTTGGTGAATAAAGAACTGGTTCCAATAAATATAGAGAGGATTCCAAGTCATTATAGATTATTCAATTTAGTTTTTATAATTTGTGTCTAATATACCGATAATATTTTTTAATGTTGAATAATGATGGCATTAATGTTTTACAGGAAATGATATATTTTATAAACATATGAATGATTTGGCCTTGGAGATCTTCGGGTGCACCATCCACACAATGTGGAACAAGCAGCCAAAAGCTTTAAAGGATGATTTGACTAATCACTTGGTTAGTTTGTTCGAGAAATATACCTTCGATACATCGAAGGTCCTACAGAAGGCTGGAAAACATCTGAAGATTGTCTGAGACTAGTATAGGGTTCACCTAGAAAATAAATCTAGGTATGAGTGCCCTCCAATGATTCCATCTATGGATTGGAAAGCCCTGGTGGAAGATGGAAAAGAGAAGGGCCTGAGAAAATCAGGAAAGATACCACCAGCTGGAACAGGGAGGTATGCAATACATTCCAAAATGTAGTGGTAAGCCTTATTATTACTAGTTTTTATATCAATTTTGGTACATTGACTAACGTATTTAAAAACATAATTAGGCTCTCAGACACATCTAAGGCCACCAAGGCAAGAATTGAAAAAATTGGCCAACACAAGCTTGGGCCTGGTGGTTACTCCAACTTGGCGGCCCGATATGTAAGTATCGCAAAACCCGAATCCGCATCCAAATATCATATAGATTATTATTTTTGTTTTGTTTTGTTTTGGAAAAAATGTAAAATTAATGACATCATGCAAATATGAAGGCTGACCGGTTCAAATAATTGCCCAGTACGGACTACATGAAGCTTGGCTTCGAACAGGGCTTTGACGCCGTTGTTGAACACCGGAGAAGCTTGTCAAGGCATATTGCATGATCTTCTACTGATCCATCTGGTGCCTAGGTATGTAAAAAATGTATATTTTAATGATAATTTATTAATGCTCATGCAATTTGTTCCTTATAAATAAATTAACATAAATTATTTATTCCTTTTTGTGCAGGAAAGTAATGATCACGTTCATGTCGAGGATGTACATGACCAACCAAATGAAGATCATGCTTCTCATCCTGGTAATGAATTTATTAATGTGCTACTATTTTTTATATACCATTGAAGATGATGAACATTAATTCTAATTCTACACAATTCAACTGCAGATCATGTAGATGCAGATAACACGGAACAGGTTGGGCCTGTACAAGATAATGTTGAACATGTTGATGTGCCCATGGCAGGTAAAAACACACATTTGTAATGTTTTTTTAAATGAATTACTCATATTTATCAAAATATAAATATATTAATGAAATATTTCAACATTATTGCAGAAATTCATCGCCCCTTTCCTGAAGTTCAACCTTGCGAGCAGACTAGTCGGGATACCGATGATCAGATTCTGGAAGATGTGACTCTAACTAAATATTTAAAGAGAAGAAAAGTAAAAAGGAAGTGACTAAACAAATTTTGAGTAATTCTTATTTATAAAAAAAAACATTTAATGGTTTTTTCCTTTGTTTCATGAATGAATGTTTGAATGAATGCTTTAATGAATGGTTTACTGATTATTTTTTTCTGCCATTGACTAAATGAATGTTTTAATGAATGATTTAATGAATGGTTTAATGAATGGTTTTTTCATCTATGGAAGGATTGAATGGTTTAATGAATGGTTTAATGAAAGCATATTTCAATTATTGAGTGAAATAATTTGCACTAGATGCATTGTTATTTGGATTGTGAAATAGTGAAATAAATTGTTATTTGCAAGTAGATGCATTGGGTTTGGGGAGTTGAGAGTGATGTGAGAGTGGGGGGAGGGGCCATAAGAGCTTACACCTTCATGTGGTTGGTCCTGTTTAGTATAGAATATTAAATTATTCTCGAAATAGAGAGGAGCTCAATGAATTGTAAGGAAGAATACATTAAAAAACATCCATTTCTATAATTTTAGTGTATAATTTTCACTATTGCTATTTGACTCCTCCATTGGAACTTGTTACAGATAGCATTGAGAAACATTTCCATAGTTAAGAGGCAAGAAATGGCGTTTTGATTAGATCGATGGCCTTATATACATAGTATTTTTGGTTATCCATGTTTTATCAGGTGATCTATTCTTAACAATTAATTTACTTGAATAGTTGAATAGTATTGTAATTTACATTGTAATATAGTTGTATTTATTTAGATTGGTTTTTTTATTTTCATAAACAAACATAAATTTATTTGATGGGTCCTAACATGAAACTATTGCAACAGGACAAAATATGAAGTATGTTGAATGATGTTTTGAAAGGTAAAGCATACGAAGACAGTGTGAAGATCCACAAATCAAGGTATAATTATGTTTTCTTTTGTTTCATTGAGCTGTGTATTGGGTATTTATGCATGTGCACACACATACATTTAGTTGATGATGATGATTACCATACATTGAGGAAACCTTTGTTCTATCTGATCTAAACAATTACCTTAAATAGTTTGATTTATCATGATAACTGGCCCCTTGGTAATACTTTACCAATTTCATATAGCTAGGACAACAAAATTAAATGTAGGCATTTCATTACAAGAAATATGATAGGCATTTGAGTTTGATGGGAATATGAAAGGTCAAAAGACAGAAAAAGATAGATAGAGTTGTGAGGAAAATAGAATTTGAAGCGTTGTTTCCCTATTATTTTGCATGAGTATATTGTCATTTGCCCAAGTTGATCTTTCTCCAATAGTTTTGTAATTTGTTTCTTAATCTCATATCTTGTTCAACTTTCATGTTTGATTGTGCAGTGGAAAACCTATGTTTATATTTGTGCTTATCCCTGTAGGTTGTGAGTTGGGCATGGTGCACATTGGTATTTTTTAGTTTCCATTGTAACTTTCCCCCCAACATCACTGTGCACTTTATTACTCATAATTTCTAATTTGTTACAAAGTCTTCTTTGTGCAAATATTTTATTAGGAATTTATATCTTTCTTTATTGCTTCCAATTTATCACCGAGTTTAAAGTGGTCACTTAGAGCAAACATCTCAACTATGGAATAAAATAGAAGAATAACTGCATTGATAATTATGGTAACAAAGTATTGAGATTTGCTTGAAAAAATAAAGATATATTTGATACTTTATTTATGGAAGGCATTGTTTGAATGCTTAAGTTATAAAAAATGTTTATTTTTGTTGTTCTCAGGAAATCTTCCAGAGGTATCCATGGCCTGAAAAAGAGTATCGGTCATTTTCACTGATTTACAATGATAGATCACTAAATTTAGTATGACATCTTTTCACTAAAGGCAACAATTTCACATTTGTTGGAAATAGTTTCGAGGTTCTTTCCCAAGGAAAAAATGTTTTTATTGAAGAAAGCCCATTTGCAGCCATGAATTTTGGTGGTGTTGATCCTAATCACTTCAAGGGTAAACATCAATATGCTCCTATTACTTGAAAGGGTTACTGGAAGGTATGACATTCAATTATCACTTTGGATGTTTTGTAAGCAAGTAAAGACGTACTCGTGGTTAAGTGAATTTGTGAGCTCAACAAGTTGACAATAATCAATATTTGTTTTGCATGAGGGAACAACTTGAGGCCACATTTAGAAGTAATAATGAAATAGTGATTCATCATACCTCTATTTTATGTTGAACAAAAGTTTCATGCCAATATCATAGGTCTAGCTATGTCAAAGTGTCCAACAAAGGCATCTATGATTTGTTGGAAGTGACTAATAGATTCAGTGCTAGGTGGTGAAACCATCTAAGAGCTTCATCCCTGAATGAATCAGGGGAAGCTTCAATATAATGTTGTTTTGAGGCATCCACTTAGAACTAGTATCACGAAAAGCATCAACATGGGCAGCATGGTCTTGGCTAGGTACTCAACTATTGATATATTGACTTCCTTTATTATTATTATTATTTTAATGCTGTGTTAAAATTGGTTCTATTTCAAATTGCAGGCTAGGTTTCTACAAGCAACAGTTAATTGGAAGAAGAGTATAGGATTCAATGGTAACATTTTTTCTTAAACCTATACTTCTAGCAGATTAGGAAAAAATGTGCTTGGGTGATATTGTGAAGGAACCCAGTGCCTTGATTTAATGTTAGTTTATGTCAAACTTCAAAGCTTAATTGAAGGGATGCCAAATTTTCACTTTAGCATGGCTAAGCCTTCTTGTTTTGGTTACAGGAACTCTTCTAATTGAACCCAAACGACAAGAGCGTACAAAACACCATTAAATATCAATCCTTATTTAAGTTTTTATATAAATTCATTGTTTTCTATCTTCATCTCCATCTGTTGTACTATTAGAAGTTGACAGGTTTAACAGTAATTTAAGATTTGGTTATCCTTTTTTCTAGGTATGATTGGGATGCTACAACAACAATGGGTTTCCTACAGAGATATGGACTTGCAGGTGTATATTTCTTCAATTCTTGAATGCTTTTCTTTTGTCAGATTGTTGCATATACTTATGTAAAGTATTCTAGCCTCCTAACTGCACATCATTTTTTTGAATTTTGATCCAACCTCTGCACATAGAATTTTTTGAACTTTGAAGTAATTCATCCCTGATTACAACATATTTTTAACATCTTAACGTTGTGTCTATTATCCTTTGGTTACAACTGGACATTTGAATTTTTTTTATAATGAATTCATGTAATTTAGAAGGGACTACCATGCTTTTCTTTTGTAATATCAAGTTTCCAGCTCCACTGCATTTGATATGGTTGGACTTTGCTGATGCCTGTTTAAACCCACACTTTAATACTACACAATGTTGCATGTACATAGTTCTTGTAGTTTTTTATTACAAAATGAAGCCATTCCTTGTCCTACAAGGACTTTGGTCTTGGATGTTTTCTGGTGGTATTTATTCGGACTTTGGATTTTCACCATCATGTGCATATTAAGGGATTGTGTTTGGGCATATTCCTTATCTCATAGATTCATGATTTTTCCTGTATTTTTGCAGTCTCCTGTAAACCATGTTTGGGAATGAATCTTGAAATTGTTTTTTTTAGTTCTAACATGTACTGTTTTTAGTTTCTAAATTGCTAATCAATTTCTGCATTTGACATGGCTGGACTTCAATCCAGATGATTTTAAACTGAACATTGAGTGCAACCATGGAACCCTCTCTGGGAATAGGTAATAAAAATTCCCACTAATGTTGTAACAAACCGCTAATTCTAGTGTCATTGGATTCTAGTAAATTCAATGTAAACTCTGTCAGTTATCTTCCCCTTGATAGTTTTATTTCCTTGTGAGTTCTCCTAGGGACCAAATTATATGTTTATTTCTGAATGTTTACAGTCCAGTAGTAAAATGGATGATATATTTGGGAATTAATATATGATGACTTTTTTCAGCTGTCATCACGAGCTGGAAATAGCCCGAATTTATGGGATGCTTGGTAATATTGACGCAAGCACTGGAGATGCCTAGATAGGTAATGGGGATTATAGTCCTCTTTGTTTGATTGAATTCATAAGTTTCTACTTTCGAAGAATGGATCGCATCCCTTTCTGAGATAATATTTTATATTTTGTATTCAACATGTCTAGGTTGGGATACTGATAAATTTCTCATAGATATTAGTGAAGAATCTTTGATCATGTTGACTATTAGAATGTAAGCCTTTACTTGCTTTTTATCCAAAGAAGTCTCTAATTGATTTCATGTTTATGAATGTCATAAAAATTGTAAAATCCTACTTACACAACATCTTTACCTTTTATTTAGGGTGGGTTTGCACCTGGTGGTTTCAACTTTGATGCAAAAATATAAGTACTATGGAAGTCGTCAAATTATACATTCCTCATTATGACCAACCACAAAATATTTGTGCGTTCAAGACATTCACATGTTACCACTATTACTACATGTTTAAGTGAACTACACTACACCGCTTCCTGAATGGAAACTTGTCAAATTTTTTTTTAATTCTACCACCAGGTGTCGCTTTTCCGATGGATTTCTGACACTTTTGTTGAAGGTGTGACACCTTCAACCGACGATCAACCGACACTTTTTTTGAAGCTCCGACACCTTTCCCGTCGAATATTCGACACTTTCCGAAAAAACACCGACGATTTTGCTATGCCTACGACACTTCATCCCATCGGAAGAGCGACACTTTAAGTGTCGGTCAGTGTCGAATATTCGATGGGTTTTCCATTCCTCCAACACTTCATCCCATTGGAAGGCCGACCCTTCAAGTGTCGGTAAGAATCGGATATTCGATGGTTTTTGCAAGTTTTTAGTGGCACTTTGAAATAGATAACGGTTGAATATGAGACACCATGGTTGTGTCGGATCTTCAAACAACATTTATTACATGTCAAATATCTGATGCCATGCCACTAATAGCCAAAAAAAGTGCAAGTGTCAAAGATGCGACAGAGAAGTGTTGAATTTCAGACATGCAAGGTGTCGAATTTTGGGCTCAATTTCTGTTGTGTTTTGAAATTCTAAAAGCTAAACTATTAGTGGCACCAATACTCAGGGGTCTCGATTGGTCCCTTCATTTTCATATATCCACCAATGCATTTGATACGGCCATAGGAGGAGTCCTCAGCTAAAAAGAGGGACAAGCAACTTATGCCATTTATTTTATTAGCAAGAATTTGACTCCTTCCAAACTAAATTACACTGTTATTGAAAACGAATTTTTGGTAGTAGTTTATTCTATTAATAATTTTTTCCATTACATTACAGGTTACGAAGTTTTTGTGCATACCAATCACTCTGCCATTAGATTTCTAATGAATAAACCAATTACCAACGGTAGAGTGACTTGGTGGCTTCTTCTTTTGCAAGAATTTAACATCACCATCATTGATCGACCTGGTAAAGAAAAACTAGTAGTAGATTTCATTTCCCGTATTCAACATGAATACGGTACTAAACATGTCAACGACACTTTTCCTGATGAACATCTATTTGTTGTATCTGTTCAAACCCCTTGGTTCACAGATATTGCCAATTATTTAGCAACTGGGAAATTACCAAACCATTTGTCCCCACACGAGAAGTGTCGTATTATAGTTCAGAGTTCCAACTATTCTTGGGTTGATAATGATCTCTTCCGCACTAGTCCAGATCTTATTATTCGACGATGTGTGCGGGAGGATGAAATGACAGACATCCTCCATGCATGCCATGATGGACCATGTGGAGGAATTTTTTCTGATAAGAGGATGGCATACAAAGTATTACATTCCGGTTATTATTGGCCAAGAATTTTTAAGGATGCTTCCAAATATTTCAAAGGATGCGATAGTTTCCAAATAATGGGTACACCTATGTCATTTGATCAGATGCCCCTACAACCCCAAGTCATGATTGAACCCTTTGAGAAATGGGCTCTTGACTTTGGAGGACCAATTTCTCCCATGTCTCATAAAAAGAAGTATATCCTGGTTTGAACAGACTATGTCACCAAAGATTTGTAGAAGCTAAACCTTTGTTTAGGGCTACGGAGAAATCAGTGGTATAATTTATATATGAAGAAATATTCACCCAGTTTGGTGTACCTAGAGAAATTGTCACAGACCAAGGTATTCAATTTACTTCTAAATTAATGAAATAACTTACTATGAAATATGACATCCTACATTGCAAATCTTCACCTTATCACCCGCAAGCTAATGGTCAAGTAGAATAAACCAATAAAGTATTATAATCCATTTTAACCAAAACCATTCACTTACATCATAAGGATTGGAAAGATAGACTTCCGGAGGCTTTATGGGCCTATAGGATAACATGGAGAAACACTACCAGACATACCCCGTACGAGTTAGTGTATGGAAAACAAGTCCTTTTACCTATTGAATTTCAAGTTAAAACCTTTCGTATGGCAGAAAATTTAGGCATGGATTTGGATGAAGCACAGAAACAACAAATATTACAGATTAATGAGTTACATGAGATTAGACAAGATGCACTCCAAAGAACCATTGTAATAAAGAATCAACAAAAGACATGGCATTATAAATTTATTAAGCAAAAGAAATTTAATACTGGAGATTGGGCACTACTGTTCGACTCACGGTTTAAAAATTTCAAAGGAACGTTAACTACCCATTGGATGGGCCCATATGAAGTAGTTACAGCTTTTGACAATGGGTCAGTAGAAATTAAGACAATTGATGGCTCACAAGTTTCCTTTATATTAAATGCACACAGACTTAGACTTTATCACCAACCAACATCTAAATAGGATTTCATACGGAATGTTTTGCAGCAGAGGGAAATGGAATTGGTTGAAGGGGAAGCTATTCCTCCTCCTCTCGATCCTTAAAAAAGTATTTTGGGTTATCATCACTTGTATATATGTAAATATGTGTTTGTTTCTTTGAATAAATAAGAGTCATTTCTGACGAATTGCTTACGAGGGACTCTTTTTCTTTTCATAATTCTATATATGTTTTCATGAATAAATTGAATCATCTAACAAGCAGTTTTGCAGTTTGATTACAAGTACTTTATCTCTATAAGCAACTCATGGAGTATTACTTGGAAAAGGGAAGTATGTTAAAACACTCATTTGGTATCTTAACCTTTCTTGGGGTACTTTTGAAATTTGCAGCCTATAGTGAAAATTCAAAAAATACAATACTCTGTATATCATTCTTAACTAGCTCTTCTATGATTCATATGGTTTTTGGTATTTTGATTCAGACATCTATATTTCTGATTTGTTTTTTTGAACAGTTGTTTGACAAACCTACTTTCGTTATTATATTTTCACAATCTCATCTTACACCTATGGATTACTAGTTCATCCTATACTTTCTATCAAAACTTGTCTCTCAAGTATTTTGGTGATAACTCGAGAGTAAGTGGAATTTTTGTCTATGGGAAACATTACTTATCTTTTATGAAGAAGAAGGACTGTAAGGTCAAAGAAAAAATTTAAGTTATTCTCTTTTGACATGATATATGGTTAAGGCCATTATGAAATTACTTGTAAGTTTATTTTACAAAATTGAATTATGTGTTTATCAGGACTTAACACGCTCTAGTACCATTCGGCTTCCATATATTTAATACCATTATACAAGGCAAACTCACCGGGGTACTGAGTATGCCTGTTGGCAGCGGGTCAATGCTAATTAAAAACTTAAAACACGAAAGCTTGATAAATGCAAGTAAAACCATCAGGGTATTGACAGGCTCGCTGGCAGTGAGACTATGATTGCATGGTACCAAGGTAAGCCCGCTGGGGTACTGAATAGGCCTGCTGGTAGCGGGGCAATATCGGGTAAAAGAGATGTGGTTAATGCACCACTATGCACATAGTTCATAAAACAATGATAATATAAAGAATTGTTTTTAGAATTTACGAATAAACATGTCACGACCAATTGTTTATAATATCATTTGAGAATGGTTGTAAGTTGGGCTTGGCCCCGACCATCTAATTCAACAAATGCCTAGGATGTTATTATCCTAGAAATGGGACCCATAGCTGTAAATCTCACACACTTTGGGGTAAACTTAAATTATTTTGTGATGTCAGGATATCTTTAGAATGAGGCATGGATGACTAGCTTTTTCCTTTGGCATTCTTTTGTTTATATTATCCTTATTCAAGTGGTCTTTCTAAGCACTGTTATATTTTTTATGAATATACATATCTGAATCATTTCCATTTACTAGTTAGTTTTTTTTCTTACAAAATAATAAACAACATGATAGAACTCATTAATCTTGTTAGGAACAATCAATTCTTCTCTCTTGTATGGCTTGAGGACACGCCATATCTTTGGTTTGGGGGAGGATTAGGAAAAAATAGACTAATTTTACTTTTCATTATTTATGACAAGTCTATTTATCTCTAACAAATGATAAGTGTTTTCAGGATAATGTAAGCAGTGGAACTTGGTTATAGCATGAAGCACATTTTCACAGAAAATTCAATATGGAGGAATATATAAAGGATCGAATGAAGGTCCAAATGAAATACCAAATAACGATCCGAATAAAACATTGTGATATTACAACACTTATGATTAAAATCTGCTAATCAAAATTTGTTTTTTGGCAAATAGTTTTCACCTCTAGATGGATGCTTTGACCTTTAAAAGTTTTTAGTCATCATTTCACTGTTGGAAACCCTATCCTCTTACCCAATCATGCATGTAAACTATCAAATGACCGATATTCTTGTTAATCAAGGTTATTGGAAATGCGATTTATGCCTTCGTGTCATACGTTCAACCTGTCTGAAGTTTTACTTTGGACATGGTTGAACTAATTTCAAACCTTATGAATTCACCCATTAGTGCATATGCTCGATAATGGCACATGTTTAAAGGTTCTCTATGATAGCGTGATCTCTTAAATAGGCCAAACTTCTTGCTATTACATTGTTTTTCATTTCCATTATTTCTATAGAGCTGTTTCAACCATTTTCTTCTTACACTCTCTACAAAAAGATTCTATATCATAACTGTTGAACAATGCTGAATTGTTTTGAACCTGAGAGCTATCAAATCAAGAATGTTGAAGAACTCAACAAAGCCGTTTAATTTTTATGAAATGCTTGACATGAAAGACATGCTATTTTTAAAGCACAGGAAAAAAGATTGAATTTTAAATCACCTCCTTCATTTGCCAAGTCGAAGGCAACTGCTAGCGCAGCTCCGCCTTCTTCCTAAGTTATCTTTCTTTTTGTTCAGTGGGACCTAGCATTTCTCTGGTTTGGTGGAATGTTGATCCCATATTTGTCATCATTTTTGGAAGTTAAATTACTCATTTAAACATATGTTTTGTCATCCTTTTGCATATTTTCTGTCACGTAGCTCACTATTCAGCCCCATGTATGAATGAATTTAAGGTTTATGTAAAATCTGTTTATTATTATCATTTTATGATTTTATTGATTAAAATTGACATTGTTTGAAGCGCATTTGATATATTAATTTATGTGCATATTTGTTTGCAAGTTATATAGTCTTTTGGACAAATTAACAAATAGACACGCATTTAGCTGAATATGCGGGTAGCATGTCTAGCTTACCATCCAACTCGTTGATTATACTGCGCGATATTCATTGGCATGTTTCTAGGCATTAAAATGTTAGCACAGGATTGATTTTATAGACCTTAGCATGCTAACAAAAATATAATGCATTCAGCTAGATATGCATAGAGCATATCCAGCTCACTATTCAGCTTACCGTCCAGATCGCTAACCAGACTGCGCGCTATTGAAGACAGATTCCGAGTGTTAAAGAATGAAACGATTTTGTAAACTGTTTATCATCCATGCGTATGGGTGATAGCATGGCTCTTGTTCTAGAAGACTCACCATCATGCTGCCTCTCCTCGACACCACACCACCAGTATATGCGTTTGGGTGTTGCAATAGCCCTCATTCTAGAAGAATCACCAGCATGCTCTCCTTTGTCCAACACCACTCCACTAGCCGCACTAAAGAAGGAGCTGTATGCCACATCACGCACGCTGAAGAAATTTGTTCATGCTGAAGAAGGAATAGTGCTGTGTGTTGGCATTTGATTAGTTGATTGCAGTAATGGTTGAATAAATTTAGAGAGCAGTCGACCACTAAAGGGTCGACTTCTCATCCCTGTAAACAATGTATATAAACACCTCCATGCGTAGAGCTAAAGAGTTGATCATTTCATTAGTTAGATAGTCATTTTTGAAGAGAACATTAGAGGAAATTTCACCTCAAAATGGGCCTCCTAAAAAAAATCAATAAAATAATAGTTAAAGTAATAAAATAACATTTATTAATTTTGGAGGAAGAAAAGAAAAAACTATTTTTTTTGTTTGTATTTTCGACATATCTGCTTGTGTTTTTACAAATTTCAATTGGGATATCTCATTGGATGTAGAATTAAATTCTACATCCAAAGAGTACCCACTCGGCATAATTTTGATGTACCCTGCTACGCCAAAAACAAGAAATACCTAAACAAATGTGATGATGATGTCATCATCATGTTTTTCAGGTATTTCTTATTTTTCGGGTGGCGGGGTCCATCAAAAGTATGCCGAGTGGGTACTCGTTGGATGCGAAATTTAATTCCACATCCAACGAGCTCTCCCGATTGAAATTTGAGTAAAAAAATAGGAAGATATGTCAAAAATACAAACAAAAAAAGTAGTTTTTTTTATGATACCTATCCCCAAATTTATATTAAAAAAGTGTTTAAGACCTATACGGTATTTCAAATTTAAAGCAATTTCATTGGCTAACACATGATGACATGGAATTTGAGTTAAAGTTAAAAGGCCCATTTTAAGTTGAAATTTCCTCAACTGAAAATCTGTAATTTTGTTCCATATTTTTAATAGAAGCTGTATGCTCTACTGTTTATGATTGCGTTCGAGTAAGCGTTAGCCAGGAACCACCCCTGATTACTGAGAGGGCCCCTCATCAACCAGAGGTTTCTTTTTTTGTAGTTTCATTACCTTTATTCTTTTTGTAGTTAGTTTAATTTCTAGTTTGTGTCACGTCCCCATGCCTCCGACCGGCGAGGAGGACGTGACTCAAGCTTTATCCACCCAGGCTAAGATCCCCATGAACATGTGCATTCACAAAATTGCTAAAACAGAATGCTTAAACATACACACATGAACATTTATCATGCACAGATGCAAACATCTATCAGGCACAGCGGAAACATCATACATTTAAGCAAGCATTCATTTAACATGTTCATCATTTTCATTAACAGAATTTACAGTTGCAGAAGTAAGATGGACAAAATCACTTATCTTATGATGAACTCGATCTGCAACCAACTACGTCGCTGCAACGTTCCACCCAACCATAGGCCAGTGTGCTCCTTAATCTCTCAGCAGCACTGTCACCCCCGAGCTAGGCATGATTCTCCAAGGAATAAGGGAACTAGCAGGATTACACATAGCTAGGGATATACAAAACACAGCCAAGCCAACACAGTTGGGTTTATCCGGCCATCAAGAAGTAGGAAAGGATAAATGCTAAGCTAGTGAGCTCATTACAGAGCCAAGAACACCTACACCAGAACTAGCCTGACCTCTAAGACACCCAAACACACCCAACACAAGAAATCAGTCCCTTCTCTGCTACACAGTCCCTCAGGCCCTGCATTCCCTTCCAGTGCTATTCAGGGGTGATGGAGAAGAAGGCCAGCCCTCTAGCTCTGTTTGTGTGGTTTCCAACCACCAGGTTTATCAAGCAAACCAAGCCCCCATCCCTGCTCCTTACACAGTCTGAAGACCAACCATTGCACGTATGCAATCAATTAGCTATCATAGCTTAAATAGGGAAAAGACTCCCCAGCGAATTACACAGTCCCAAACACAACAGCAAACACAATTCCAACAGGGGGAAAAACCACAGCTCCAAAACGCATCAGCATACATATTACCAATGACGTGGGGAACAACGACCCATTTTGCACAACCAATGGTGCTGGGAAAAACGTATGTAGACCACAATGGGGACGAATTTACAGTCTCATGACCGGTGCGTGAACAACCACAATGCAGAACCCACGACTCAGCCTGTGAGTAAAGGATACGGCCACACTATTCACAAATCCGCAGAAGAAAACTACTGCGTGGGTAAATATAGCAAAATCTTGTGCGTGAAGACGAAAAACGGGAAGGAATCCCTCTATGTGAGAGTGCACAGCAATGGAGGGGACGCGAATTGTAAGTGCGTGAGCGTTTTTCCTCCATAGTGAAGTCAACAGTGGGTGGAGTGTGCGTGTGGGTGAGGAATGGCAGTCCTGTCACCCCACTCCCAAAGATAATAACTGTCTCAACCACCAGCAACCTTTCTTAATGAAAGTGGTTGGAATAAAACAAAGGAAGAAGACATATGGGTTTTTCTCTTATTGGCCAAGGTTGACAATTTCCCCCACCCCTATCCTTGTGAAAATCATGCCCCTTTCTCATTTTAGTTGCCGCGATCGTAGCTGGTCGGGTTCATTTTTAATTATAGATGCATATTTACATGATGTCTGTCATAATATATGCCGCATGCCCCGATATACCATCGATGACAATTCAAATCCAAAACATAACATAACCGATCAATGGTGGGGCCTTGGCCTTTAGCTCCACACCCTGATCATTTACAATTTATACATCATATACATCTAACGTAAAGGGGTCAAAACCGGGACATTACAGTTTGTTTTTGTTATTTTACTGTAAATGTTTATTTCATTTGTTTCCTGTAATGCATTTTATTTCTGAATATTAAATAGCTAGTTGCATGCATAGTTTTCTTTCAATTTACTTTTAGTCATTTCATTTCCAGCTTTACTGTTCAGTTTATTTGCAAGTAGATAGAATAGGTTGCTTTTGTTAGAATAGATTCAATTCTGTTTATTTCCTTTCTGTTATAAATTTATTCAAGCTAAAGTTTAGTATTGTTTTTTAATACGTAATGATTTCTTTTTATGAATTTGTTTAAGTTTATTTCATTGTCAAATTTGATTAATAAGTAGGATTATTTACTGCCTTTCTGCATTGTATTTACATGTGCATAAATTAAACTGAAGATTAGATCATTTAGATTATTTTCTGTTATTTTAATTGTGCAGACTGTCATTTGGACAACCTGTTTGAACTGTCATTCAGTCACCCCTTTCAGACCTGTAGTTTAGTCTGTCATTCAGCCCCTCGTTTCGTTTTTAGTGTTTTTAATGTGTTTTGAAATTGTTTTAACTTATGTTTCTTTAGTATTTGAAGTATGCTTTGACTGTAATAGTTAGATGATAGTTCTATTTAACATTAAATTTAAAGTTAGATTGTTTTAGATTATTTATTAAAAGTTTTATCCTTATTCCTATCTCTTTTCACCTTGAACATGTTTTGAGCTATGTTATGTTTTGTTTCTTGACCTTGTTTCTGATTCCTTTTATTGTTGTATTATTTTGTGCTCATTCCTTTGGATTGATTTATTTGTTTGCATGTAAAACTTAGTATTAGATGTGTTATCCTTAGGAAAATATACTAGTACGTTGTAGGATGTTCCTTTTTCATTGTGTGATTACCGAAAGAAACTTGTAAGATCGAATCTAAAGCCATTCCTATTTAGTTTTCTACTTGTTTCTTTTATTAAGTTTTCTTTATTAATTTTTCTACTTGTTTCTTTTATTAATTTTTCTTTATTAAGTTTTCCACTTGTTTCCTTTATTAAGTTTTCTACTTATTTATGAATTAGGCCTTCCTTCAATCCTAGTTTCCCATTTGAAAAGTTAGTTGTTGATAGTATCTTTTCAGTTTAAAGTTATTCGCTTATGAAACAAATTGTCAATTATTTGGCTTATTATTATGTTTCGGTTCAATTACCTTAATAGTTGAATTCTTAGGAGTTTGACTCGTTTTTTCATTTTGAAAGATCTTTCAATCTTTTGTTTGTTAAAATATTTCCACGATACCATAGGAATCCCTCTAACTTCACATATATTTTGTGTCAACTCTAAGCCTACCTACCTCGGTAGATAATTAAATATTAGGTGAATTAATCTAGACGATATAACACCCAACAATCAACACCAGACCAGATATGAGTTTTGCAGTGAACACTCTCAGTTAGTCCATGGTGGATCTTAGGAGAGTGCACTGGGTAGCTGCAAAATATATTTTGAGATAGCTTGCTGGGATTGTAAAACTATGGTCTGGATTACAGGAGGTTAGGTGGAGTGGACTTGGTTGGCTTCACAAATTCAAATTAGAAGGAAGTAATTTGGACTAGAAGAACACTTTCATTTGTTTTTTAGGTTGGGCTCAGTTATTGTGTCATGGTTCAGCCAGAAGCAAAAGTCCGTTGCTTTGAGTTCTGCAGAGGCTGAGTACATGGAAGCCAGTCAGGCTATTTGCGAGGCATTGTGGCTTTGCAAGTTCATGGTTGATTTATTTGGCCAGGATTTGAGGCCTACTATCATTCATTGTGAAAATCAGAGTCGCATAAGGATTTCTAAGAATCTAGTGTTTCATGACAGGTCAAAATACGTTTTGATCAAATACCACTTCATAAGAGATTATGTCTAGAGAGGAGATGTTGAGTTATAATAAATTCTACAGATGAATAGGTGGTAGATATTCTCACTAAATATTTGGGAGGAGGAAAGCACATACATTTCAGAGACAAGATGGGAGTGGTGAAAAACACCTTCCTCGGTAAGAGGGAGTGTTGATTTTTTTACTTAGAGAAGTTTTTGTTCACTCATGCCTTGGGGTGGACAAGAACACTTTAAATGTGGTCCCTAGACATTTATAAAGTGAGTTTGACTTTATTGATACAAAGTCACTTTATAAATTAAAAATGAGTAATAAAGTCTTAAGTGAATTTAATGAGATTATTAAAATTGGTGTGTAATAAAGTCTCTCATTTAATATTTAAAAAGTCATTAATTTCTTTTTAATGAGAAAAAGGAGAGATGTGATCTTGAACCTAGGATCTCATCTAATATCATCCATTGCATTTGAGGAGGAAGCCACTCACACAAAAAGGGCAAGGGAAAGACAAGCTGAGTATTATTGTTCACTTTCACAAGAGATAATTTTGAGAGAGGAGGAGCATGAGAAAAAACTAGGGTTTGAAGAGATTTCATTCCTGAAACTTGAGAGAGAAAGAAAGAGAAAGAGAGAGAAATTTTCAGCAAGTTTTCTAGAGAGAGGAAGAGAAAATTTATAGGCACATTTCCCAAGAATTATTTGCAGCATGCACAAATTTCCAGACTGTTATGTACAACATTCAGTATAGTCCCGTACATGCATGGTTTTCGAAGTGAAGTACACCATTTAATGTTGTTCGTACAAGCACAAATTTTGAGGTTGCAAGAACGTTTTTCAAGGCAGGAAAACATGCACAAATTTTGAGGCCGTACAAGAGTCCATATAGCCACACATGTGGGCCGTACATCACAAAAATCGAAACAGTCTGTATAGGGAGTTCTGTCACATTTTTCGAGGTGTTTTAGGGAGATAAGTAATGTTGTTTAGAATTAAATATTTACCTGAAGATTTAAAAAAATTTCTCTCTCATACAGGTTTTCCCTTTAGGGTTTTTCCTGGGTCCATTTGATGAAAAATCCGAGTGTTTAAATTTTCATGTGTGTGGCTGGTTTTAATTTTCCGAGTGAGAATTTAGGGCTGCAATAATTTCAGTTTTCAAAAAGAAGAAAGAAATCTCATGTGTTTTATGTTTTGAGAAATAATTTTTAAAATTTTGATGCACATGCTAATGTTGGGGTTTGGGCATTAAACAACAATGAACTGAAATTGAAACCGGGTTGGGGTTCTTGAAATTTTTCATTAGAAAAAGTTGAGGCACCTCTCCTTGTGAGGGTTCCCTAGCGTTTCTCCTTAGTTTTTATAGGCTAGTTACTTGACCTAGGAACCCTTCCTGACTAGGTTAGCCATCCTCCCTAGAATCCCTAGGTTGGGTAGGGATTTTTCTAGGGTTTCTACTTGGTTTTCACACCTTTTCTCTTCTAAAAAAAACTTATTTCTAGGGTTAGTTTAGGATTAGTTTTAGGTTAAATTTAGTTCTTCAATTTAATGTTGAAAACCCTAAAAATAAAAAATATTATTTTTTTCATTTTTGTCCTCCCTAAATTTTCGGCCTCCTTCCCTAAAAATTCATCCTAGCCCCTAGAACCCTAAAAACCCCAAGGAATAATGATAGGGAACCCTAAAAATACAAAAATTCCAAAAATCTCAAAATTTTCCCTAAAAGGTCCTAAAACGGTCCTAATTTTACCTGAAACCTACCCTTCTCCCTTCCTCCCTCAAACTCTCATTCCACTCCCCTACACTCTTTTCTAACCCTTGTTTCCCTAGGGAACCCTCCTAACAGACCTCTCACATGCCCTTTAATACAACCCCTCGCTAGCTACAACCATCGTTGGGCCATTTCTAATCCTCGGCCTATCCTCCTTTGGCCTCTCACACCCTTGCCCTTGTCCTTGAGGGTCTCAGCCCCTATTTCCTTGTCAAGGGAAGCCATAAGAACCCTTGAGCAGCCTTACTGATGTTTCTACTAAGTATGCAAAATATTGCATACTGTTCACTAGGGAAACCATCCCATTATCTAAGCATTGTCTACATCAACACCTACACACAAACTTTAAGGTTATTATTTTAATGTATAACCATGCTTGTCTCTTATGAAGGATATTGACTCTATAATGATGTTAGAAGTGCTTTTTAAATGACTACACACATACTACTTTCATGCTGGTAATGATTGATATATCAATGTGTTAAATCATGATCCTTGTTGTATCACTTGAGTAGAGGACTAAAATAATGTTATGCTACTGCTAAACAAATACTTACTACTATCCATCATGTTTGTATGACCAATGTTATTATAAATTCTGTATGTGAGGTGAGTGATGAATACATACACATCGTACTTAGATCACTACTGTCATGATTACACTTACAGACATTTCTTAGACTTAACTGTTGCTGCTATTATCTTATCTTTATTGCATTTCAATGACACAATTGATTGAAAGCACTTGTATATTGACATGTGTTTATAATTGATGGTTCAACAATACTTTTACACATAATTCTATGCCTACACATTTAGTTAAGATTTCATGTTATTCATTTCAACTAAATGCTTAACTTGGTAATCATAATGAAATAACAACTTACTCTCAGGTCTGATATGTGGTGGATACATTGTGGATAATGTTTGTTTTGTGATATTGCACCTTACGAAGTAATTGATTATTAGTTGAATGGTGCTTAGTGTGATGTTGTTTACTTACTTATCATTGAATAAATTGCATTATTGAAGTATACCCCATATACTCCCTTAATACGACACTTTCACTCTCATATTTGACTCCAATAAGGCATTGGTCACTGACGTCCTGAAAAGAGAACAATTTGGTGTTTTAGTGTCTTTGCAGAGTTGTAATAGGGATGTCCCATAGGATTTTTTGACTTCTGAAGTAGTCGGGGACAAGTGACTAAGGTGAAAATGGTTAATTTTTACCACATATGTTTGTCGGTTGATTTGAAATTCCATTTCAACATGTAACAGGTTCTTAGGGATCTTTTGATGCAACATGTGTAGTGGGGATCTCTCCCCTGCTACATGCAAAAACACCTACCCTAGTTCAATCGGATCATAGGGTAGAGTTCATGGTGAAAAGGATCTCTTAACTTTGACTTGATATAATAAACAATAACAACAATAGCAATGGTTTTTATTTTTTAGATATATTCCACTAACTAATAAAAACAAAAGTAATCATACCTTTTTGTAATGTGGACCACTGTAGCTGTATGAGGAAATGGTCTACCGACTCCACGGTCTGGTTCTCCAGTCATCTCCATTGATGGTTGTCAAATAGGGGAAACTGATCCAAATGGGTATGGAGCAAGCTCAACATACACCGCGGGAATAAGATTGAAGGAATACAGGAACAATGACGATAGATGAAAAGTGTTTTCAATCAAGGAGTATGATTAAAAAGGTTCAGGAATATTTGTGGGGAGACCTTCACAATGTGTTTATAGGATGATCCAAGGTTTTTTTACCCAGGTTATTTTATTGTGCATCGTATTTTCCCATGGTTTTTGACCCATTCTCATTTTAGGGTTTTTTGGTCCTTTTTGGAGAGAGTGGGGATAAGTCACAATAAATGCTCAACTTCCCTTTATTTATGGGGAAAGGAATAATAATGTTTTGGAGTATATTTGGTGGAATTTTAGTTGTGAAGGTCAAAATGGAGGAAATAATGATGGGAATATGATGTATAATTATGGTTTGGACCATGGAGATCTAGGTGAACAATTTTTGGTGTTAACAGGTTGCCCCCTGATGTGTGAGGGAAAGAGCTCATCGTATGGCCAATATACATCATAGGATCAGGGGATAAATGGTGATAATGATGGAGAGACTGGAGAGGACCGTAGAGGAGTGGAGTCTCCTCATTCGAAATGCAGTGGCTTTTGGTTTGCATTTATTCTAAAAAATGGACGAGGTATATATAATCTTAGACATGTATATGTATGAGGCAGGCATACCCATGCTCGTAACAATGTCTCAAACTAAAAATGGGGATCAAGGTTCAAACAATGGGAGGTGATCAATACATATATACAACTAGTAGTACATAATGGTGGCCTCAATGGGAGGATGAATACATAAACTGATCTGAAGAGATGGTACATAGGAACAATGGAATTCTCATAGAATCCAATATCATAAGAACCGATGCTCTGATGGATATGAAAGTGTATATATCTATATGGAATCAATGACTGAGAATAAGAACCTATGAGGTACAATAAATAACATCAAGTACTATAGATACACATAAGCATGACACTGAGGGGCTTCCGAACACTGTCACCAATGCAACCCAAAAATCACAAGGGGGCATGAAACTGTATGGGTCCTAAGAATAGACTCACCAATGTGTTAGATTCAGGTGACAACCGGGGTCTTCAACCAAATAAGGAAGGAGCCAATATCCTGTATGAATCTCAACAGTGCGATAGTGTAGCGGAAGTCAAGCATGTGAGACACAACCAACTTGAAAGGAACCAAGGACTCCTTTCAAGTGGTCCAAGGAAATCATAAATGAGGTGGATGAAACTAGGATACAGGGACCTATAGGTCTATCCTCTGGAATGGATGTGTTGACGTCGACAAAGGGATACTTGCAACTACCAAGGTAATTAGGTTTCCTTGATAGAAGCATGAGGGGGACAAACAAAGACATGGAACAATACTTGGGATTGAGACACTTAATGGGAACAGGGTCATGGGAGTACATGGGAATCAAAACTCATTTTTTTAGAGTATGATGGTATGGATGACCTAACAACATATGATACTGACTTATGGGAGGTGACCATAGTTGGGAAACTGGGAATACAACTGCAATGGGAGATATTGGGGGATGTAAATGGACTAGTGATATCCAGGGGATCCAAGGGATACTCATTGCAGAGTACTATGAACAAAGGCGACCCAATGGGGGAAAGATGCCATAATGTAAGACCATATGTAATATGTGATGGCGCCTAGTTTGCTCGACGATATTTTCTTTATGAGAGGGTTGGAAAAGAGCTTAAATACAACCCATAAATGAGTTTTTCGTAAGTTACAGTCCTAATGTCTGACAAAGCATAAAATGATACAAAGGGAAGCGTTTCTAGATGGAAGGTGATAGGGTGTTCCTTTTATTTAAATAGTATATGTAATCCAAAAAATGATATAAATGAGGTCAAATAAACACCCTTTCAAATACTTTAACGAGCGTGAAAGAGAGTAAGCGTGATCGAAAATATTTTCATTATTTTAGGAGTCAGAAAAGAGATTAACAGAAACTCCGTAATGGTTAGTCAAGAAATGAGGAAGTGTTCGATGTACCAAAAGGGATGGTGTTGTGAACATGATTGATATGAATGACAGTGGAACACTGGTGGGTCCTTCTTTTAGGACGATGGATGACGGTAAAATATGTTGATGTAATTGTAACTTCTGAATGTATTCACTTGTATTTCTTATGTATTGTAACCCGATGTTTATTCTAGGATGTATTTGTAATGTACTTGAGTCATGTCATGCCTCGAGGTTCCTATGGGGAGTTTCTATAATGTAAACAATTCATGTCAAGTCAAGGTGGGTAACCCTCCTATTGTCTAAGGGTTAAAGTCCCTGCGGTTCCGGGGCACTAGGGTTATTAGAATTACCTAGTGAAGTCGGCCCTAGTTGGGTTTAGTTAAGTCCAGAATTAGTATAAATATAGAGCTATCCTCTCTATTTATCACACACTCACTCACACTCAGTTGTAGCACATAGTTGAGGAAGAGAAAGACACCGAGGAAAGGAAGGAAGAGGTTACCACTGTTGGGAGATCATCTTACTATTTTTGGGTTTCACTTTTGGTGCTGATTCTATCTATGAGGAAGTTGTGGGGTTTTCTCCATTTATGGTTTCCCTGATGAAAAACACTGTGTTCATTATCTCTTTTGTTTGATTTCCGTGCTTGTTTTTCTCTCAGTTAAATATCATAATGTTATGCTAGCTTAATGTTAAAAATCCAACATGGTATTAGAGCTAACCTGAGAAGAAGACACTGTGCAGCTGCGGCAACTAGGGATTCCTACTTTGTGGATCTCTCTCCACAGATTTTTAGCAAAATAAGGGTGGAATAACTCTCCTCCCTAGGGCGCATCTTTCTGTCGAAGCAGAATCCAATTCTAAGGTTTTTCAGTTTTGGCCCCGACACTACTGCTGAAAATTAAGGATTTTCACAGAAGTGGAATTTTTCAGTGAGCCCAAGCCTGGATTGATATCCTCCTCAAAATCAAAGTTAGGGATCAAAATCAAAGCATTTGGCTGGTCAAAACTTTGGAAAAGAAAAACCCTAATCTGCTCTTGAACAAGCACTGCAGGATTTCAGCTCCAAATCCAGATCCGACATCTTGACCTGTTAAGATCTAAATCTTTTGTATTTCCATTTGAGGTTCTCAATTAATATGTTTCATCATACCAAGCTTGATGAAAAGATTGATGGAGCTGATAACTTCAGAGCCTGGAAGTATAGGATCTCCCTAGTCCTGGAAGAAAATGAGTTGGACTCCTATATCAGTGAGAAGGTTCCAGTTCCAGAGGGAGATGAGGCTAAGGCCTTACATAAGAAGAAGTTGGTTATGGAAAAGAGAATCATTGCTGATTCCATCAAGGATCATGTCATACCATAGGTGTTCTCCTTCAAGACACCTAAATATATGTTTGATGCACTAACCAAACTGTTTGAAGGGAAGAACATCAATCAAAAGATGACTCTAAGGAACTAGTTGAAGAATGTAAAGATATAGAATGAGGAGACCATCCAGTCATACTTCACAAGGGTCTCCCAGATCAAAGAATAGCTAGAAGCAGTAGATGAAGAAGTGGAGAATGCAGAAATTGTGATGACAACCTTGAATGTCCTCCCCAGGTCATGGGATTCTTTCATCCAAGGAATCTGTGCTAGGAATAAGTTAGTCAAGTTCAATAGACTGTGGGAAGAATGTTCACAAGAAGAAGCTCGAATAGCAGCTCGAGAAGAAAATATAGGAAGTGAAGATCAAGCTCTCACAATACACTCCAAGAAAGGAAGAAGGGAAATGCATCATCACCAAGGTAAGCATTCTCATCAGAAAGGTTCATCTAAACTCAGATGTTATACATGCAATGAAATAGGACACTTTTCTAGAAATTGTCCCATGAATAAGAATGGATCCAAGAAGAAGAGGAACTCCAAAAGAAGAAATCATGCTCACACTGTTGAGGATGATGATCCTCCCAGAAAGAGAGTAAAACAAGAAAGTGAAGACTCTTCAAGTGAAGAAGAATATGTTCTAATCTCCGCTCTCATGGGAACTGTTACTCATGGAAGAAAATATTAGCTTATTGACAATGGGGCTTCCAAACACATGACAGGTTTCAAGGAATCTTTTGAGAAATTATCTGAACATAATTCACCCCATAAAGTGAAACTTGGGGATGACTACCAATATCCCATAAAAGGTAGTGGTGAATCCTCCTACAAGCTAGACTCTGGAAAGCCTATGAAAATGAAGGATGTCTTGTCTGTACCAAGACTAAAGAAGAATATTCTATCCATATCGGCACTGGATGCAAAAGGCATGAGGATTTCATTTGTAGATGGCCAAGTCCTCTTGTGGTCAAGAGTAAATACTATTGACGATGCAATAGTGATTGGAGAACAAGAAGGAGGATTATACAAATTGAAAGGCCATGTAGAGTAAGAGTTGGTCCATGACACAATAGAACCAAATGAACTTTGGAACAGAAGGCTTGCACATGTGCATTACAGAGCACTACCACTTACAAGCAAATTTGTTGAAGGTCTTCTAGAAATTCAAGCAAAACATGAAGGGGTCTGCAAAGGATGTGCGAAAGGAAAGAGTACAAAGAAGACATTTCCAAGTAGCGAAATCAAGGCAAAAGGAATCTTGGAAATCATCCACTCCGATGTATGCGGACCAATGTCATCAAGTTCTCTAAGCAGGTATGTATACTATGTTTCTTTCCTTGATGACTTTTCTAGGAAGACATGGATTTACTTCATGAATAATAAAGATGAAGTTTTCAGTAAGTTCAAGGAATTCAAATCCTTGATAGAGAACCACGCAGAAAACAAGATCAAGAACTTTCGATCAGATAATGGCAGAGAATTCTCATCAAATGAATTCAAATACTTATGAAAAAAATCATGGATTAAGAGGGAGTTATTCACTCCATATAATCCACAACAGAATGGGGTTGCAGAAGGGAAGAATAGAACTACCATGGAAGCTGCAAGAGTAATGCTTCATGATCAAGATCTTCCCATGCATCTATGGGCAGAGGCTACCAGAACAACGGTGTATGTATAGAACTGTACTCCACACAGAGTACTCAAGAACAAGACTCCTGAAGAAGTCTTCTCTAGAAAGAAACCTGAAGTCAGCCATATCAAAATATTCGGCTGTCCAGTGTACATACATATTCCAAAAGAGAAGAGAAAAAAATTAGATCCTTCAGGGAAGAAGGGTGTATTTGTGAGATACTCTAAAAGTCAGAAGGCTTACAGAATATACTTCCCAGGATTCAAGAAGATCAACATCAGTAGGGATGTAACATTTGATGAAGACACAGCTTACAACAAATCCAGAAAGAGACCCGCTAAAGAACTTGAAGAAGCAGAACCACCTAGAATTCATGATACAACCATTAATGAATAAACTCAAGAAGAAGATCGAGAATTTGAAGAACCACAAATACTTGTAGATCCACCTCAAGAGAAGAATCATCACAAGAGGAAACCTGCTTGGGTACGATAAGATATCCAAGGTGCGGAAAGATATGGGGCTCCAGAAGAGAATCACATAGAAAGAAAGAGAACCAAATCCCGCTCCAGATATGTAGCTTGTGACTATGTGACTTTATCAATAAAGAACCTTCCAATTATGAAGAAGTGGCAGAATGGAAAGAATGGAAGGATGCTATGATCGAAGAGTATCAATAGATCATGAAGAATGATGTTTAGGATGTTTTCCCAAGACCAGAAGGGAAGTCAGTTGTAACTTCCAAATGGATCTACAAGATCAAGCATGCTGCAGATGGCAGCATAGATAAATATAAGGCAATATTCATGGCTCGTGGTTTCTCACAAAAAGAAGGAATAGATTATGAAGAAACCTTTGAACCTATAGCCAGATACACTTCCATCAGATCAGTACTTGCTCTAGATGCAGTGATGAAATGGAAGATACACCAAATGGATGTCAAGATTGCCTTCTTGAATGGTGTAGTGGAAGATGAAGTGTATGTAGAGAAACCACTCAGTTTTGAGACACATGACATGGAATCTCATGTGTGTATATTGATGAAAGACCTATACGGTTTAAAACAGGCACCCAGGACATGGTATGCCAGAATTGACAGCTTTCTATTCAGTTTGGGCTTTACCAAGAGTAAAGCAGATTCCAACCTTTACTACAAGGTTGAAGATGGCAACCCAGTGATGCTACTACTATATGTAGATGATCTGTTTGCAACAGGTATGGATGGGTTAATTAATGATACGAAGATAAAGTTTGTTGTCGAGTTCGAAATGAAGGACTTGGGTATGATGCATTATTTCCCAGGCATGGAGGTGTGGCAGAATGCGGATGGAATCTCCCTCGGACAAGGGAAGTATGTAGTAGAGATCCTAAAGAGGTTTGGGATGATGGAATGCAAGGCCATGACCACACCTATGGCATCGAACCTAAAGCTGTTGAGTGATGCTTCATCAGAAGCGGTTGATGCTACTATGTATCATCAGATGATTGGGTCCTTGATGTACCTGACGAACACGAGACTAGATATTTGCTTTGCTGTGAACACATTGAGCGAGTTCTTGACAGATCCGAGACATGTTCACTTGATTGCTGCAAAGCATATTCTGAGGTACCTGAGGAGTACAATTGATTATGGGCTCAAGTATTAGGCAAATCAGAAGATTAACCTAGAGGGTTATGTTGATTCATATTGGGCAGGAAATGCCATCGATAGGAAGAGCACTTCAGGGTGTTGCTTCATTATGGGATCAGGTGTGATCTCTTGGTTAAGTAGGAAGCAATCCTATGTGGTACTGAGTACAATTGAAGCAGAGTATGTCGTAGCTTGTTCAGCTAGTTGTGAGGCAGTATGGCTGAGGAAGCTACTGTCTGATTTATTTGATCTCCAGATGGATGCTACTTGTATACATTGTGACAACCAGAGTTTCGTGAAGTTGCCAGAGAATCCAGTGTTCCATGATAAGTCGAAGCATATCGAGACCAAGTATCACTATATTAGGGATATGGTGCAGAGGGGAGTAGTGAAGCTCCAGTATGTTGTGATGGAGGAACAGATAGCTGATGTATTGACAAAGCCATTAGCTAGGGTGAAGTTTGAGTACTTCATGGAGAAGCTTGGTGTTCTCCAGATCGAGGTTTCCTCCAAGGGGAAATGATGAGACCTAGAGCCATTCTGACATGGTGAGAGGATTGGTTCCTTCCATGGTTAGATGTAAGGGCTGAGCCATTCTGTCATGGTGAGAGGATTGGTTCCTTCCATGTCAGATATGAGTGTTGAGCCATTCTGATGTGACTATAGGATTGGTTCCTACATGATCATAAGTCAGCATTGAATTCCATTCTTGGAATGGAGGCACCTGGTCAGTTACCAGGTAGCTCAGTCTGGGACTGGGGGCCATTCTGATATGACTATAGGATTGGTTCATACATGATCAGATGTGAGTGCAAGCCCTTCTGACATGCGTGCTGGATTGGTTCCTCGCATGTGCAGATGTAAGTGCAGAGCCCTTTCGAACATGTATGTTGGATTGGTTCCTCGCATGTGTCAAATGTAAGTGCAGATCCTTTTTGAAGATGTATGTTGGATTGGTTCCTTACATGTGTCGAATATAAGTGCAGAGCCTTTCTGACATGAATGCTATATTGGTTCCTCTCATGGTCAGATGCGAGTGCTGGGCCTTTCTGATAGGGTTGTGGGATTGGTTCCCACATGGTCAGATGTGAGTACTGGGCGTGCCTTTCTGATATGATTATTGGATTGGTTCCTACATGATCAGATATAAGTGTTGGGTGGGCCATTGTGACTTAGGGTTAGATATAAGCGCTGAAGAAGACCTACATGGAGGCTAGGCCTACAACCAGCATGAAAAAGGGCTGGCTCTGTAGAACTTCCCGTGACAAGAAGAATCATGAGATAGCACCTGTGATGATCCAGTGATGATGATCTAGCAGAGATGATCCAGATCGAGGGATGATCTAGATCTAGAGATGATCTAGATCGAGGGATGATCTAGATACAGTGATGATGATCTAGATCGAGTGATGATCCAGATCCAAGTGAAGATGACTTGAAGATGAAGGTGACTTGAAGATAAAGATGACTTGAAGGTGAAGATGACAAAGACTCGATGATGATCCAGATGATACAGAGAAGAAGATTTGTGCTGATAAATTGTGTCGAGAGAATACCTTCCTAGTTAAGAGGGAGTGTTGATGTAATTGTAACTTCAGAATGTATTCACTTGTATTTCTTATGTATTGTTACCTGATGTTTATTCCGAGATCTATTTGTAATGTACTTGAGTCATGTCATGCCCCGAGGTTCCTATCGGGAGTTTCTATAATGTAAACAAGTCATGACAAGTCAAGGTGGGTAACCCTCCTATTGTCTAAGGGTTAAAGTCCCCACAGTTCCAGGGCACTAGGGTTATTAGACTTACCTAGTGAATTCGACCCTAGTTGGGTTTAGTCAAGTCGGGAATTAGTACAAATAGAGACCTAGCCTCTCTATTTGTCACACACTCACTCACACTCAGTTTTAGCGCATAGCTGAGGAAGAGAAAGACACTGGGGCAAGGAAGGAAGAGGTTACTATTGTCGGGAGATCATCTTAATGCTTTCGGGTTTCACTTTTGGTGTTGATTCTATCTCTTAGGAAGTTGCGAGGTTTTCTCCATTTATGGTTTCCCCAAGGAAAAACACTGTGTTCATTGTCTCTTGTGTTTGATTGTTGTGCTTGTTGTTCTCTCAGTTAAAGATCCTAATGTTATGCTAGTTAATGTTAGAAATCTAACAAAATAAGGCCAATTTTGCATTATGGATGGAGCAGATGGATCGTGAACATGCCAATACATACAAGGTTTGATTTATGTGGTGGCACACAAATCGAGGTGACTCCAAGAGATCATAGGGAGGGAGGTAGTCTAGGAGGTCATTTCTTCACCCGGGAGCTATTTGCACATTGGCAGAAGCTTCCTATCCTCACAGAGGACTATCCATATGTGGGCATGGACTACTAAGGAGATCCAGAGATGCCTCAACCTCTAGGATAGGTATGGGGACCTAAAAGTACGTATACATGGTGCCCTGTGGTTGTAATCATATATAGTTTACTAGCATAGTGGTATCTATATCATACATGTGATAGATACCGATGACATACAGTGTGCATATGCAGATGTGGGACCAAAACCTCTAGCGAGGTACCAACGACACAAGAGCATGGTGGAGGGCTTAGATCCACCCACTCATGGGAAGAGGAGGCAACGGAGTGCTACATTGGAATCACTACGGCTGGATGTGGAGAGGTTGTTGGAGGGGTTGACCGACTCATGGTAAAAACAATGTAAAACAATAAAGAAAAACTATGCTACAAGGGTATCCATGGTGGGTGAATTCAGGCATAGAACCTTTAGAGGTAGATCACATTGCAGGGATTCTTCAAGAGGTGGCCGTCAAAGTCAGCAAGAAGATATGCCCCCTTGTCAAGACATCGATGGATGACATATGAGCCATACCACATGGATTCCAACTTCCCTTTTCTAGGATTATCATGGGATTGGTTATAGACGAGGACAAGGAACCTCTCGCTAAAGGTGCATAGGTGGACGTGGGATTCATAATGGGACTTCGACCAGGTATTAGCCATTTCTACCATTTGGAGAGAAACGCGACGATCCTCATTAGTTTGTTCAAGCATAAGTAGGCATTTTTATAATGGTAAAGTATCAGATAGAATTTTGACGGCAAGGCGAAGTGACAAAATCTGGCATTCAATGGGAAGAAGCGATTCCACACCGTGGACTAAGTGAAATGGGGTAAAAACGGTGGTAGTTTTAGTGATCTCTCCATCATCACGGAAGTGGTGCTAGGATAGATCAGGGGGATCTTCCACGGTCGATGAGGAGGAAGGACTACTGGAAGTAGATATCACGTAAATGGTGTCATTGGTGTCCGAGGAATATGTTGAGGGGTGGATTTCCTCAAGGATGGTGATGTCAGACTCATGGGAGTGCTTCTGAAGGTCACTAAGGAGTGACTGGTATTCAGGAAAATTTGGGCAATGGTGGGAATAATGACCATATAAGCCACAAACTGCACATGAGTGGTTGGTTTAGAGCGATTTGTTCCTAACCACAGGTATGTCTGGTATATTGACAAATAGTGCATCATCATTCTCAACTGCAGTGCACATGTGGGTGCAAATAATATGCGAATCAGGATAATTTTGTGTCGCATGGCCTTGGGCATCATGCAACACACATATAGGAGGAGTACGTGTTTCTAATGACGCTTTGGGTGTCTTGGCCCTAGTCTTTTTGGGAGGATAGGGGGAGGATGAGAGATAAAAGCAATTGTTTGTGTACCAGGGGGTGGATGCGACATTGTCTCGAGAGGCTGGACGAGATTCAACACGATTTATGGAGTCGGGGGAAGGGTGGGGGGATCAAGGTACCACACATGGATACCCAAAGTGAAACTCATAAGGTTGAGAGTAGCCATGATTGGTTTAATCACAATTCCAAATGGTGGAAAAAGGAAGGGGTTCATGTGTATGGGGAATGAACCCTAATAACTCTTTGAGGGCTGTGGCTGAGGTTGCGACTGAGGTTGCGAGGTGGTCAAAATGTTACAGGACATGATAGTGAAAAAAATTGATATGTTAGTTGATGAAGGAGGCCGTGGTAAGGAAAAGAAGGTGTTCACCAAAGGAGCGTTGGAAAATAATCCTAGTACACCAACGAACATGGAAGGTATGGAAGAACTTTCAATGGTACTGTCGACAATAAGGAAGACGTGTTCTAGTGTGTTCGATCCCTTAGGGTCATATTATGTTAGTTGGTCGATGGTCACAATATTCCTGTCATGGGGGAACATCAAGAGTCAAAAGAAAATAGACAAATTGAATCACATTGGATACATATAACTACGTCCAAGGAGGAGGTTGTAATCGAGTTGGATGTTCACAACCTCAATGTCAATCAACACGATTTTCCTAGATAAATTGACAAGGACATTCATGAGAACAACCAATGGTTGAGTAGCTCGACCATCATAGACATGAAGGGAAGTGTGGAAGGTTGAAGGGTTGGGGATCCAAGTTTCTTCCAAACAAAGGTTGAAATGACACGGATGGAATCCCCCTCATTGATGAATGACTGAATTCCAAATAGTGACCAAAGCTTGGAAGGCGACGAATGATGGAATACATGGTTCTCCTTGATCCAAGTTGAAAGAGATCAACAGAGAATTAGACGGATTGAAGACACCTAACAAAGATAAAAAAGATTTGCATTACAAAGGACAAGTTTTGAGGACTTTCTGAGCATACATGGCCAAGGGAGACTGGGCCAAGGCATCGACAATACCAAAATTAAAAGCAACAATAAAAATGGGGTATTTTGTGACGCGACACAAAGGAAACCATGGGACTTTGGCAGTCCCATCCGTGGGGGCTCTCGACAAATGTAAGGACATATTGAGAGAAGTGGAGGTATATTCCATGGAGTAAAAGGCTAGATGGCACCCTTCAGATGGACCTTACATATGCTACAATCCCAATGTTTGGAGGGGAGACCAAGAGGCTTTACAAAGAGAATCAACTTGCATACATCATAAGCAATGAAATGAATTCAGTGGACCACCCCATCTATGCAGTAGACATTGATTTTGGGTCATGCATTATGCAAATAGATGATTCTCATCAAACACTAGTCCATCTTACCAAGCCCACCTGTCAGCAGCCCAAAGAAGTGACCACAAGAGTATGGAACATGTATTTTGATGGGGATAACACTCAAAACTCAGTAGGTGTAGTTGTAGTATTGATCTCTCCATCCAAAGAGAATATTCATCTGTCCTATAATCTTGAATTTAAAACCACTAACAATATAGCAAAATATGAAGCCTTGCTACTAGGAGTTAAAGATTCCAAGGAAATGGGGATCATGTGCATGAGAATATTTGGAGATGCCGACCTTATTATACAACAGGTCAACAACACCTTTCAAGCAAAAAATGTCAGACTAAAGGCCTACAGGGATGAGGTATGGAAAATCAGAGACTCCTTTATGTTTTTTGAGCTATCATATATACCTAGGGCTTTGAATCACCTGGCTGATTCCCTGGCTGTCTATGCAAGTCTGTTTGTTCCTCCTTTACCTCCTAAGTTCAGCTATGATGTTCAGGTCAAGTACAGATCTTCCCTGCCAGATAATGTACACTAGTACAAAATGAGGAATTAGCTACTACGTGACTAAAAATTCTAGTCACCACTATTTTTTCAAGTGATTTACTACTAAATATGAGCAATTTTGATTGACCGAACTATAAACGAATAAAATTAACAACTAATTTAGTCACCAATTAACAAATATGACTAGATAATAAGTGATAGAGTTAAAAATGACTAACATAAATGACTAATTTAGTCATGGCATAAAAAATGACTAGCTATAAGAATATGAATTAGTCATTTATGTTAGTCATTTTTTATTGTTACTCCAACAATGGAAAATTGCTATTTTTGGACTCTAAAAAGTTATGTAATGGATAAATGGGGGCTTCCAATTGTCTTCCCAAAGGTTGCAATTCATTAAATAACTGAAATTATGACCCCTTTCACAAAACTTTCCTACACATATGTTTTCATAGAAAACAACTCTATGTTTGATGAACTAGGAAAAGGGGTTGTTGATTCATAAGAAGATATGTTCGTCTGGATAGAGTCTTAGGAAGATGAGGTATTATATCCCCCTCACAAGCACATTCACTTTAATTTTTTCATGTTTTGTATCTTCAAGGTCGGTATAGTTTTTGAGATGGAGTTCTCTAGAGCTAACAATAAATACCCAATCTAATATTATACCAGTAATTTATGGTCTATAAGTGAAACTTTTTGAAACTCCCAAACAATATCAAATACAAATATTACAAAATATACCATTACTCATTATATATATAAGAATAAAATAAATGATCAAAAAATATATGTTTATTATATTGACCAAACCCATCAATTTCTCCATATAAATCGCTCATACCATCCCATGCTTCATTTTACATTCATAAACAAACATATGCTATAGTTCTTTGCATTTTCAACAAGTTTACTATATTGACCAAACCCATCAATCTCTTCATATCAATCACTCATGCAATCTCATGTTCCATTTTACATTTATAAGAAAATATTCAACTTGGTAAAAACGAATTCACACATGGTGTATATATATCTGACGTAAACCTTGATTAATTTTGTAACTTTGTTTTTATTCTTCAACTTCGTAAAAAGAAATTTACACATGGTGTAGATATGTGCATCTTAAACAATGATTATTAGTTTTGTGAATTTGTTTTATTTTAGTGCAAAAGTTAAAAACATGTAAAGTAAGTTTAAAAAAAAAACTTATTACTTTGGTATATTTATCTTGTTACAAAGGAATAGTTTGTTCCTATACCATTAAAAAAATAAATTGCTTTTCTAAAGTAATATAAAAAAAAAGGAATGAAATAAGTTGTTTCACATCTCTCCTTTATATATAATAATCATTAATTCGAGTCGTAAACTCCCACTCAACGTTCAAAATTGAACCCTTCCCGGCCCTTCCAAAGGGTTCTAGCCCTTCTTAGAAGTGTAAAATTAAAATTGCCCTTCAAAAAAAAATTAAAATCTGAATTTCACCCTTCCAAATAAGAAGGACATAATTTATATCAACATTTCAATAGAAGAGCAACATTTTAAATTATCCATCCATATAAATTTCTCAAGATGTTGAAATTCCTCTACTATAAAGTTCTACTCATCAATCAAAATATTGGAAATATCATAAATTATAATCACTCACTCACTCACGTCATGCCCTCAGTGTTTAGCTGTGCAAGATGACCAATGATCACTGATGACTACGAGGCACTGGCCACCAAGATGTGACTTTGAATCCCAAGTCATTTGGGGTTGCACTCTAAAGTGTGACAATGTGTCAGGGATTACAACTGTAATAACAAATAACAACTACTAGTCTACTACTAGGCCCGAAATGAGCCCAAAACTTTGTGCCTACTATCTATGTGAACCTGACTACCAATGTCCACTCGTTTTTCGTCAAAATGAAATTCAAATAGCCAGTTTGATGAGTCCTCCTCTACAAGATTTCATTGCGTGCATGGATATCACAGATGCACGACAACTATAAATAGCACTCAATGCATGCAACTACAAATAATGGCATGCTTCTAGGGTCACACATTATGCAGAGGTCGATTTATGCATTGATATAGGGAGGTGTCACTAGGCACTTGATATAGAAAAACAATGAGCTAGAAAAAAAATTGGACCAAAGCACCACAATGTTTATTAAGAAATTTAAAATAACAAATTTTTCCTTAAGAATAGTCTTCAATTTGATGGGTGACATGATCATGATGTAATCTCCCTCCTTCCTTCCAAACATTTGTGGTTTCTCACAACTTTTTTCATGGGTTCTCACCACCAAAATACATATAAAAATTACTTGTCTTTACATCATCTTCTCTTTAAATCCTCATCTCATAGACATAACTAAGGATTATTATGCATGCACATCCTCACCTTATAATATCAATTGGGTCAAGGCGCAGATACATCCATAAAATATCAAATGTGTCAAGACACAAAGAGTAAGAGACAACTATAAGTAAGTCTTATATTAAATTTACTATATAAGTCTTTAATTGACACTATCAACTGAGATTTGATACGTTGGATTGTCGTGATATTATTTTCACTCCTTACCAATGTGATATGAAAGGAATTCTTTCAAGGTGAAGTCCAGAATTTTACATCTTCTTCCTCATTCGCATTCCTTTTGGTAAGACAATAAGGGGGGTAGTGACCCACATAAACATGTAAAATGGTTTCGAAAAAGAGGTATACAAATTAATTGTTTTCATTAAATAACTTAAATTTCCTACCCGTGACTTTTGATTCACCGAATCGTGGATTGGTACAAAACACAACAAATTTTAGAACCTTGAGCTTTACTCACACCTAGAACTTTCTCAAAGAATGCCATTAATAAACTTATTTTGGTGTTCTAGTTCACTTTAAAAGGAAGATTGTTGAGACTCAGACATGCAGTGAGTTACAAGGCTTCAATTGACTTAGGCTTGTTTCCATTGCCCCTCCATCCCATACATGTATTTTGTTGTGTTAAGCGTTAAACAACAAAATTTGATGCCTCAGCCCCAAAGATGATATCGTTGCTAACTTGCTTGGTATGCAATATTTTTTTTAATTTTTTTTTAGTTGTGTATTATTTTTTCTTAGGTGCCCAATCCCATCATTATTACATCACTCGGGATTGGACTGCTACCCTCTCTCTAGTTTGAATTAAGTTTTTGGTTGTATATATTGGTTGTAGGTTTATTATAGCCTTGTTTTGCTTAGTCGCTTCCTTTTGTACATAGTTAACAGTAAGTAATTCTCTCATGGTTCTAGTTTTTCTTTAAGACTATATCTAGTTATGACATTTTGCACTATGCATAAGATCGTGCGAATTCCCCAATATGGTTATTGCATAGTCTAAATAGTTTTTTTTGTATAATGAAGCGTGCTCCAACTTGAAAAAAATACTATAGAATAGTTGTTATGTTACTTACTCTAAAATTAGTGTTACACATTTGTCAAATTAATGCATTTAAATTAAGTTTTATTGAAAATATGTCATATTTTTGTATAGATTAGAAGGTGCTCAATTCTTTAAAATTGTAAAAATTTAAATGAACAATATTTGTTTTTTTGTATTAAATTTTTTTTTTAATTAATTTATACTTGTCAAATAAAGTACAACTATTTATATTACCCTTCATATTTAAAGGGCTCGGAGAATAAAACTATTTATATTTCCCTTCATCTTTGAAGGGCTCGGAGAATAAATGCCCTTCCAATTGAAATTAAGACCCACCCTTCAAATTTGATCACTGCTCCTGCTCATTGTTCCGTGGGCCAACCAAAATACAAATGAGGTTGTTAATAACCTTCCCAACAAAGCTCTGAAAGGATTTCTGATCCCATAAGACTAGGTATTATTTTGCTAGTAACTACTCAAAATTAGGATTTGAGAAATGTCGCTTCATCACTTTAAACTATCCTATCTAACCTTCCATTCCTCCTGCCATTCTGTGTGTCATTTTCATAACAGAGGTTAGAGGATATTCACAGATCTTGTGATGAAGCTGTCACGCACTTCTGCTATTTCGATGCATGTGTTTATACGTACAGTCTTCATCAGAGGCAAGTTGGAACTTGCAGAGAAGTTGAAGAAATGAAACTTTGAAATTGCCTGCATGTTTCTTGTAGAAGAATATTGCTGCCATAAATGATTTTGGCATTCCTAGAAAACCTATCATGGGTCACCTGGATACATGTATGAAGCAGATTAGAAATAACATGATTGTTTATCTTCTTGTAGCTGCAAGCTCAATCTCGTTTGTCATTTATTTCTCCTGTGGCCATCAAGAAACAATGAAGAATCCCAGGCTTAGGATAACTTTCAGCTTCCATCCGAGTTACTCCCAAGCTATGGACAGTTTGGCTCCATCTCCTTCTCCTGAAATAGTAAGTTATGGAGATAAAAAGAGTATTTCTCCAGAAATTTGGCTGCATGGAAATAACCCTAGTGTAGATAGTGATGGTTACCAAAATAGTAACAGTATAAAGCAGAAGCATAGTGGTGAGAATTTGGCTTCGAAGAAGGGACAATTGGAGAGTCAGTATCCAGAGCATGTTGTGGAGAAAGAATCTCAACCGGTAAATCAATCTCAAAACATCTCCGAATTTGGTGCAGTAGTTGATAGTACTTATGGTAAAGTATATACAGTGAAAAAGAAAGAAAACCCACCAGTCCAGTGTGATATATATTCCAGGAAATGGGTTAGTGATGATGCATATCCTCTTTATCTTTCTGGAGAATTCCCTTATATGAGCGACGCATTTGATTGCAAAGGGAATGGGCGCCCGGAATCAGGATATACACAATGGAGATGGAAAACTAGAGATTGTAATATTCCCAGGTACGCAAAACTACTTTTTACATTTACGAATTCTCTGAACACTATATTCATGAAATGCCTCTCAAATTAGCACTTGTCTTGCCTTGAAGGTTGAATGCTACAGACATGTTGGAGAGGCTCAGGGGAAAGAGACTCATGTTCATAGGGGAATCCATCAATCGTAATCATTGGGAATCCTTAGTCTTCATTCTGAGAACTGTAATGCTTGAAAAGAGAAAGAAATTCATATCCAAAGGTGCCATAACTACTTTTCTAGCTAAGGCAAGCTTTTTAACAAAAACAACTTTTCATTTGATTTCCACAGGCTGAATAGAAATTTAAGTAACAAAGAACCTAATTTATGGAAACGTGCTGTAGGATTATAACTGTACAGTGGAGTTATTTTGGGCTCCATTCTTGGTCTGTACAAATTCATATAAGAATAAGAAAGATTATTTAGGCTGAAATTTATTTAATATGTTAAATCTGATGATCGATCACTACACCTGTAAGAGAGTTAAATCGCAGAAAGAGGATTAGAGGAAGGTGTGGGCGTGGAAGAAGGAGTCCATTCATTCATGACTGACATATCAGCATCGATCACTGAGCCCCTTCTTAGGCCTTACCAATACCCTTCTACGCATGATTTTCTCAAACTATGAACTCTTTCAAATTTAAGGCATTTGCTTTTAATATTCTTGTTTATTGTCAATTTTATGCTAATATTTGAATCATGAAGTATGTATATGTGAATGAATGGCGATTGGTTGATATTTGTAGAAGATCATCTGGCAGAATGGGCAGAGGACCAATATGTGGGCTCTTGCTTAGGTATCCTGCGAGTATTGAAGTGGATGCGATGGTGATAGGGGAGGAGATTCGAATTGTTGCGTCCTTGGATCCTTTCCCACCCTCTATCCATGGCCCTCTTCTCACAACAGCAGAGACTTCTTCACAAGATAATTCCAATTCTTGAACAAGGAAGGATTTTTCAGGTATAAAGTGTGTATGTTTTAGTCAGGTTTGTCAGTTCAATCCTGAGTCGTCACAGTTTTAGTTTTGAAAAGTTTGGCCCCTTAATATTACAACCCTACATTGCATAAATGACTTGTGAATTAAGTTTCTAGGGTGGGGGGACTTGTGGGCTCCACTTTTTGAAATTAGTGGGGAGGGCGACGTGCAGATACTTCAACCATCGAATTTTATACATATGACTAAAAAACTAATAATAACAAAGAATTGAAACTTACGTGAATTAGAAAAAAAATTCAAATGTGAAATATAATGTGATGCGAAATTGGAATGAAGATTGAAAGTAAAAATACAAAAATCTGAAACTGAAGGTGAATACTGAGAAAGCTGAAAATCTATAAATTGACACTGTAAACTGAGGAATTTTTCTTTTGAATATCGACTACTAGCCACCACTATACAATTTCTACAAAGAACAGACTCTTAGACTAAATTCTTGGCTAAATTCATATAATAGATCACAGGGCATGGAAAATGCAAGTCAGATTGTAAATCATATTGTATGTTCATTAAATCTTAGACAACAAACTATCGTTGTTGAAGGTGTTATATTCAATCCTTTGAAAGTAAGGATATGAATGGTCTTGATCGGCTTCAGGGTCAACCCTTTTCTAATAAGGTCATGTACCAACCTTCCTTTGTGTTTCTGCATCATCATCAATATCTTTTTTGGCTAGTATTGCATACAAAGTAGCTACCATTAGGTTAATGTTCAAGTTCCTTCATGTTGAGAGGCATAACTGTAGTGAGGTGATTGTGCTTGTATTGATGTGGAGAAGGTTCAACTCCCACTTGAGGAATAAATATTGGACATGAACTTCCACAGAGGTTCAATGTGAATGTGCTGAAAGTGGTTTCAGATAATTCTATTTTGTAATTTAATTTAGGAAAAATGAAAAGTATTATATTTAGCTGAGTCTAATAAAGTGTATTTACTACATTAATGATTTGGACTAAGATTAATGATTTGGAGGCTGATTTGTACAATCAGTAATGTTATGGACAAAAAATAAAAAGTAATTAGTTAGTTAATTAGTAATTAGTTAAAAAGTAATAAGATAAAAAGGCTCATAAGATAAAAAAGAAAACCAAAAAAAAGAAAAATCCATATCTGCTCATAAAATCAAAATGTAAAACCAAATAAAATGTCATTAAAAAATTGACTCCTAAAGAAACTGGATGCCTCTCAGTGCTTGATAGATCTGCATTTAGGATGGATCTATGCTAGTTGTACAGTAGGCCATGCAACTAATGTTAATATTTTTTGTGTGGGCCATACCTTATCAGTAGTTCTTACAACTCAATTCTAGGGTGATTTGTTTACTGTGTTTCATTGTCATACCTGAAATGATATTTTTTGGTGGAAAAAGGATACCCTGTCATACATGAAATGCAAGAAAATGTATCCGTGACAAAAGACTCCCATGTTGTAATTCCCATGTCAATTTTCTCTGATTCCTGAGCGTAGCTTTAGCTGATGCATGCTAGGCTATAGTTTTATCTAAAATGTGGAAGGGTTGCTTTTTATTTGTGTGGAATTTAAATGTGCAAACTCTCTTTTTCAAGTGAAAAAAACTTAATTTTATTAATAGATAACAAAAATACATTCTGCAAAAGAGGCTTGTTTCTAAGCCTTTTCAAAATACTTCTTTTCAGCTCAAACAGTTTGTCCCATATGTGGTCCCAAAATCCCATACATAGGTTTACAGCCATATCACCAAAACAATAAAGTCCTTGATCTGATAGAAACAAAAAATCTGTATATCCAACAAACTCTTCCATGCCGAGAATCACTGATTTGAGTTTCACATATTTGAAAATTGTTGAAAGTTTCGATTAGAATTCAGTCTAAATAAGTAGGGCCAAATCATCTATGAACTTCGATAGTAAATGTGGGAGCTCTCACATATGCACTTGTTTAATTATGGAAGTTATTTCCTTTTTACCCTCAAGTTGCATAATCAAATGATAAGATGACTAGTATTTTTGTGTATCTTATATCAAATAGAGATATTGTATAGGGGAACCTTGTAGCTAATAACATGATTTTTCTTTTGTCTCTACATGCCTTCATTTGATTTTTGAGTATGCTTTTGTTCTTCATCAAGGTTTTTCACTCTTATTTTTACATCTTGATTATTCATATTTCACTGTTCATCCTCTACTCTGTGCTTAAAAAAATGTGTATATTTGACACCCATACTCCAGAGTCCATAGCACCATGATATCACACAAAATAACCTCTTGTTATCTAAATTGCGTTATAGCTTCTCCAAATTTAAGGCCAACCTTTTGTAGGAAGTGTAAACTTCTATATGTGAATCTTGCTTGCCATGTTGAATTACATTTGAATTTTGAAGTAATGCATTACACTTGTATACATTATCATATTCATGAGACCGAGATCTTGAAATTGTGAAATTTTTGAACTTTCTCAAATTTCATGTCCATAATATAAATTTGCATATATAATCACATATGTACCCTCTCAAATTCGATGCATGGCTTATCACTTATCTCTTAATCTTTCTCATATGATTGTTTTTACAGGCTTCCGCTATTCACAAGAATCTAATAGTATTTAGTGGCATTATCCAGAAGTGGGTTTATGTCTGGAATGGGATGTTTCATGTTGAAAAGGTCTCAATTCTTAACAATTGGATTTTCAAAGAAGTTAGTTGGGTGTCTTAAGTTTTAACTTCTTAGCGTTGGTACAATAGAGTCAAACATGCCAACTGGTTTTTGGTTATTTTCACGCCACACTAGTTCTTTGGTTTGCTTGATACAGTTATTGACAAATGGCCTTCGGGAAAATATCAATTCATCAGCTAATTGTTACAAAAAAAGTCCTGCAATCATCGAAGAGAGATCCTTTTTCTATTTGTGGATTCTCACATTGCTCTTCAAATGAAACCCACATTCTGAGTTTAGCATAGTGGTCTATATTGGGGTCACTCTCACAGTTACCTGCTGATCACCCCTTCCAGAAAGCTGATAAATTTAGAGATGGAGAGAACTGTCAGAAACAAAACATTATCTTAGATGTGTCCACGAAACAGTGGCTAAAACACTCAGACAGGTTGCTTCCAAGAGATGCTTCTCTGCTCGTTCTTAGGGGACAGGGAGTCTCATTTAAAGGAGTCAGATTGATATCTCAATTCATCAGGACTTCTTCCATTGCAGTAGCAAAACAACGCACTACTGAGGATGAAGAGGATGACAATGAAGAAAAAGTTTCAAAGCAAAGAAAGATTGAAACATCACCAGAAGAATGTGACGAGGAAGTAGAAGGGTTGAGCTTAGTAAAAGCCAAGGCAAAACAAGTGCAGGAATTTCTCAAGAAAGATGAGGCCTTCGTAAAAAAAATTTGGGCTACAATTCTTGGAATTGGATTTGCACTAAAAGTGGTGGCATCTATGAGCAGGCAGGTTTTATCACTTCAATGGAATTTAACTTCTTTTAGCTTTAAAATACAATCGATCAATCACATATTTAGTGATGGAAATTGGGGGAAGAAATTAAATAGAATAATTTAGAGGATTTTCTATTCTTGTGTTTCATGGCAGTCTCTCATCAAGGAAAACCCTAGGAAATGAAACTATTTTACATAAGTTTTTAGTTTAGATGGCAATTTTTTGTCTTATGAAATAAGAAACATGTATGTACATAAATAATCTAGAACAAATGTTAATATACTGTTTTTCTGTTTAAGTTGTGGCAAATATAGTCCATTTTAGTACATTATAGAAAATTTGCCAATGTCTTGGAAATTTTTGCTAATTTGCAAAGGTTTAGAAATCTGGTAATGTCAACCATTCAATAAAGTTAGACCAGTGTGTTCGTATTAGACTTTTGAGGTTACCTCAATCTTTGTTTTTTACTGCACACTCACATCAATCTTCGGTGCAAATCCCTTGTAAACTTGTTCACAACTGATTGCTTTTCTGATCTGTATCACAAGCAGGGAAGATTGGGCCAGGAAACTTCATCAGTGGAAACATGATTTATTGGAAGCAGTGCAACATTATCGGATTGGAACTAAACCTCTTTGGGCTGACATTACAATATCTTTTAGGCTTTTACTAAAGCTTGCAAGTGGAAAGAATATTTCACGGAGAGAGAGGCAGCAGCTAACTAGAACAACATCAGATATTTTCAGGCTTGTACCATTTGCAGTCTTCATCATAGTTCCATTCATGGAATTGTTGCTACCAGTTTTTCTCAAATTATTTCCCAACATGCTACCATCCACTTTTCAAGATAAGATGAAGGAACATGTATTATTTTCTACTACTTACATTTCTTGCTTTGTCAGTATAAATAATCTATGTGATGCAAGCTTCTGGGATGGGGTGGATGTGTTTTGGCACTTAGGGACGGCTGGAAGTGGTGCCCCATAGATCGAGGGGACATCAAAAGAATATTAAAAAATGTGTAGTTCTAAAGCAAGATCAAAAGTTATTTAAAACTTTCTGTTAACACTTGAAACCGTTTGGTTCCGAGGCCATTGGAAACAATGCACTATCACAAAGTATTATGATACTATCTCCTTCTCTTTGGGTTAGTGCTTGCCGCTAAACACTGGGGAAAATCCTAGTGACTTTAGAGGTCAACTAATAATCGAACAAAAAGACCAATAATTATTTATACTTAAATACAAATTATTGTCCTAAAAATTTGTGAAAAATCAGCGAGCTAATAGATGATTTCATAGCTAAAAAATGCACGGAAATCAATGCAAAACCAATGATTTAATAGATGATTTAATGGCTGAAAAATCGACGAGCTAGTAGATGATTTAATGGCTGAAAAATGAATGGAAATCAATGAAAAAAATCATTGAGTTTGGGGACAAAACTGAATGCAACTTAATGAACCAAGCTTGCTAATTAGATGTAAAAATCCAGAAATTAGTAATTACAACAGCAAATTAAGAAGGTTTTTAAATTGAAAAAGGGAACCTTGTAGCTCCATTGTCATACCTGAAATGATATTTTTTGGTGGAATAAGGCTACCTTGTCATACATGAAATGCAAGAAAATGTATCTGTGACAAAAGACTCCCATGTTGTAATTCCCATGTCAATTTTCTCTAATTCCTGAGCATAGCTTTAGCTGATGCATGCTAGGATGTAGTTTTATCTAAAATGTGGAAGGGTTGTTTTTTATTTGTGTGGAATTTAAATGTGTGAACTCTCTTTTTCTAGTGAAAAAGCTTAATTTTATTAATAGATAACAAAAATACATTCTGCAGAAGAGGCTTGTTTCTAAGCCTTTTCAAAATACTTCTTTTCAGCTCAAACAGTTTGTCCCATATGTGGTCCCAAAATCCCATACACAGGTTTATAGCCATATCACCAAAACAATAAAGTCCTTGATATTAGAGAAACTGAAAATATGTATATCCAGCAAGCTCTTCCATGCCGAGAATCACTGATTTGAGTTTCACATCTTTGAAAATTGCTGAAAGTTTCAATCAGAATTCAGTCTAAATAAGCATGGCCAAATCATCTATGAACTCCGGTAGTAAATGTGGGAGCTCTCACATATTCACTTGTTTATTTATGGAAGTTATTTCCTTTTTACCCTCAAGTTTCATAATCAATTGATAAGATGATTAGTATTTTTGTGTATCGTATACCAAATAGAGATATTGTATAGGGGAACCTTGTAGCTAAAAAGATGATCTGCTAAATTTATGCAAGTTTATTGCTTGTTAAGACAAATAGGTGAATGAATACACATGTTTTTTTGTTTAAATGAAAATACGATTGTTGATTAAGATCATGAAACTTCAATGAAGAGTCAAGATTTATATCAGATCCATGATTTCTTTGTTCTCTGAGATGTGTTTTAAAATCACTATATTTGATGATCCCAAGGAATAAATAAAAATATACATTTGACTAGTCCTACGAGGACTCAAGTGTGCTAGATACTGTTTTGTTGTCCATCATTAAAAAACAAAGAAATTTAAGAAAACTATTAAAAGTCTTCCTTACGTATTCTCTAGGATACTCAATTTGTCATCAATACAGAATCATCAAAAGAGTCCTAATATCTAAACCAACAATACAACAAGACGAGCATAACCAGTGTCTACATCCCTCAGCTATGACTCCGAGCTAATATTCCATTAAGTGGTTGTTAGTACAAGTCTTTTCTGAATCAGATAGGAAGTGACTTTTCTAAATTCTTGTTTGGTTTAGGTACCCTTCTGTAACAACAAAGTATATTTAGAAAGCTTGTCTACCATTGAGTTGAAATCTTGGTAAATGTGTCGAAAAAGGATTATTATTATGGTTTCAAAACATTTTTTGACCTCTTGAACTTGGTTCATGTAGGCCCAGATTCTCGATGCTGGACAGATGATTAGCCCAATCTATGATAAACTTTGAATCTCCATAACCTTGAAATTGTTTAATTCCTCCATTCTTAGTTGTTTTCCATAGTCTGAATGTAGACTTCTGCCCTGCTTGCCCCTTTACTAGCCTCATAGTGTAGCAACAAATGAAAATAAGAGTCGAAAAAAACAAAGCACCAGCTCCACAAATACCTGATACTCCTTTTCATGCTCTCTTGAAAAGACCTAGGCTTTTCTTTATTAATATAATGCATTAGTGAACAGCTGGAAGGTTTTTCTTTTAGAATCCTTTTTCAGTCCATTACCTCTCTAATCCTGTGTGCTACCTGGGAAACTGTGAATACCTGTTTCAGGAATATCATCAAATTTATTGACATCCATATATCATATATAAGCAAAACATGGGAGCCTGAAAAGTTGCTATAGTTTTGTCACCAATCCAGTCCTAGAAAATCTACCAAGCTATGCCTATATATATCATCTTGATCTGTCCCCTGTAACCTGTGACACATCAAGTCATACAGATCTAGAGAAGGTGCACAAGATGAACAAGTGATCCATAGATTCAACATTGCATTTGCATATGATACATCACCCTTGTCTGCACCAATCTCTCATTTTCCCAGTGGTAGTACTTTATTAGCCAGTACCAACCACATTAGTGTTTTTGTTTCTAAAGGAATGGATAGCTTCCAAAAAACTGTCCTCTAGGATGCTCTCTCTTGCATGAGTTCCTCCACTTTCTTAGCATAACCTATTTTGACCCACGAAGCGCATTTACTTGTTCCCTTGATCCTTGAACACTTTAAATTCTTGGATCCTTGATGATTGGGCAAGTCAATGTAATCGTCTCATTCCTCTAGCTCACCTTGTAAACTTAAGACGGTCTGCTGTCATCCATCCTCAATACTAGGCATTTCTTGCCAATTGCGAGTCTGCCTCTCTATGACAGCATAGACCACTGAGCATGTAAACTATCTAGCAGAGCCTCTGAAATTTGAAATTTCCTTCAATCCCGATCCACAGGTCCTTTCCAATTATGACTTTTCCTTAGTTCCCTCATTTATTTACCCACCAAGGGGAAAACTTTACCAGAGGCTTTCCTTGTAATGGAAGCATCCTATGAGTGTTTTTTTTAAAGCCAATATTCCATGGATGCATCTCTTAAGTGTTTTGATTTCATAACTTGATCTTAGTGTCCATCATTATAAAGCAATCTCTAAAGGATTTTAGTTGCAAATTTTAAGCTGAAGTGTTTTATGTGTTTTAAACCCCATTCCCGGCTTACTTGGAATTGGCTACCTTGTTCCATTTATAACTAGTGGAATTTCTTGGCCCTCCCTCTTATGTGAAGGATGCTGAAACACTTCTTTCTGATTTGGTTAAGATTCCTTTTGGTCACTATGCTATAGACATCCAATACTCTTGTATTCTCTCTAGAATAGATTAATGAAGGTTAATATACGAACCACAGGACAATTACGGCCAAAATTTAAATGTCAATCATATGGTTTCAAGATGAAACCCAGGTATTTGAATTTTGAAAAAATTAATGGGAAATATGATTTTGGTCCGGTCTTTAAATTACTCTTCCAATCCACTTTACATTTTGAAGACTTATTCATATTTATTACCATTCTTGTAGTCTTGCAATAGAGGTCCAGAAGCCCCTTAAGCTTTTCCATCTCCCTAACAGAACTATTGACTGAAAATCAATGTGTCATCTACCAAAAGTAAATGGGTGATATGAACGAGTTTGCTGCTTTAATCCCCTATAATTCTGTTCTAGCATTTAATTAATTTAGAAAGTTTTCTTTATTGGGATAAATTGTTTTAAAAAATATTTCACATTTAGCTTTTATGATTTTTGATTTTCTATGTCCTGTTTTTCTAGCAACAAAACTCAGAAGTTCTATGATGTTACAGATCCTTCACAGCAACACTGGGGACTTTGTTTACCTCCACCAGTGGCAGAGGTTTCCTTGCTTGGATCAGCTTCTTCAAGTAAATTGAGCAAATCACTGGCTCCTGTAAGTAGCTTTAGGATTTTAGTATATTGTACTTCCATCCAATTATGTCTAGCATTTGTTATTGATATCTGTGCAGACAAATTTTTCTATGCTTCCATATTAGATTATTTAATAGCTTCTGATTCAGTCCTAAATAATCATTAGTATAGAAGCTAATGTGTATTTTCTTTAGATAGCTTATGTTTTACTTCAGTTCTTGTCTTCTATATTCTTTATACATGGCTTCATTTTCATTTCCTAATAATATATACCTGTTCATATTTCCATGTGAAACTAGAACACAGGAGGTAATGCTGAGACTTCCCTTGCCAGTGGAGCTACTGGAAGATCAGTTGTATTTCTAGCTAGTGCATCTTGGTATGAAATCTATTTCTTGTCATGGAATATTTGTTTAGTTTTCCAGCACCCCCCTGGATTGGTGCAGAGTAACATTACACATTAAGTTTAGTGAACATAAGCTTCCATATGATTTAGGAGTTTGTGGTGGAATATTACATATCTTCCTGAATATTGATACATTAATGGTTGTTGCAGGGGATCCCATGCTGCACAAGAAAAATCATTTAGTATGAGGATACCAGCTGTTCAGGTCTCCTCTAATCCTAAAACAAGTTCATCTCATTCACTTTCAGTGTCTCCAACATTAAATCTCCCTTCCTTGGTGGTGGAAGTTGTAGAATCAGGGTTGAGTTCTGATCATGGCAAGCTGTTGGTCAATAAGGGTGGGAAGTCATCAACGCTTATATCTAAAAAACATATTGATTCCAAACCTAATGCAATGAGTGGAACATATATAAAATTAAATTCACATGTAAATACCGCCAGGGAATCTTTCCATGGAAAGAATGCCAATTTAGTTTATCCTACTATGAAATGTAGGAGTCATGAAGGTTTTAAAAGTCTATTGAATAATTCGTCCTCTGACACACACAAGGGTTCATTTGAGATGGGAAGTGGGCACACTGAAACAACAATAAGTGAAAGAATAGATGCAGCTTTAGTGTCATCTGTTATTGTCTGTGTTGGACTTTCTAAAGATAGCTTTCCAATCTATGTCCCTCAAAGCAACTCTGTTGTTCAAAGCAACAGTGAAGTGAATGTTGTTGTTCTAAATAAAAGCAATAGAATGCTTTCAGGAAACCATGTTGAGAATTGTCTACAAAGGTCTCCATTTGATGATAGGTATTAAAACAATTATGAAGAACACTTTACAGAACCATATGGTGAAGGTTTCTCTAAATCTATTTCTTTAGAAGCAGAGGTGCCTCCCCATTAGAGGAATTTTGGGGTCTAAAATGGGCCTCCTAAGGAAAATAATAAAATAATAGTTAAAATAACAAAATAATATTGATTAATTTTGGAGGAAGAAAGAAAAAAACTACTTTTTGTGTTCGTATTTTCGACATATCTCCCTGTGTTTTTACTCAAATTTTGATCGAGAGAGCTCGTTGGATGCAGAATTTGATTCTGCATCCAAGGAGTGCCCACACTGCATACGTTTGATGGACCCCGCTACCCCAAAAACAAGAAATACCTGAAAAAACGTGATGATGACATCATCATCACGTTTTTTAAGGTATTTCTTGTTTTTAGGGTAGCGGGGTCCATCAAACGTATGCAGTGTGGGTACTCGTTGGATGCGGAATCAAATTCCGCATCCAACGAGCTCTCCCAATCGAAATTTGAGTAAAAACACAATGAGATATGTCGAAAATACGAACAAAAAAAGTAGTTTTTTTTAATGACAAATATGTCAATTCAACCATTATGGTTGACTTATTTTATTGAAATTCTATTGGTTCTTGAATTCCAACTCACAAAAACTTATTTTGGCACATTTTCTTATAAGGCCCATTTTAGACCCCAAATTTCCTCTAATGCTTTATGGAAAAAGTCTAATTTTCAGTTGATGATTATAGTTCTAAAGATTGTTCTCTTCATCAAAAGTATGTAAATACTTGCACCCTTAATGGTGACGGTGACATATTTGGAGTTAATGATCATAAAGCAAAGGAAATATTAGTTTCAACCGCTGAAAAGACTAGTTCAGGTTCTATCCAAAATTGTGAAAATGAGCCAATTTTAGAGGAAAGATTAGTTTCAGAAGCTGGAAATACTAGTACAAGCTCTATCCAAAATTTTGAAAATGAGTCTATGTTAGATGCAACCTATAGAAGTACAAGTACTGGTTTTCAAATTCCCGAGAAAGTAGAAATTGCTAGAGATTCTAATGCCAGTTTTGGAAAGCTAGAATGCTTGGAGAATCTGGTGTGTAATATCCTTCCAGAAGTTTATATGAATGGCTCAGATGTTGGAGAAAACAATATAATTTCAAACATATTGTCTTTGAATTTTGATTCAGATGATAGTGTATTAAATATTCCTCACAATTTGGACTTTCTAAAGATAGCTTTCCAATCTCTGTCCCTCAAAGCAACTCTGCTGTTCAAAGAAACAGTGAAGTGAATGTTGTTGCTCTAAATAAAAGAAGTAGAATGATTTCAGGAAACCATGTTGAGAATTGTATACAAATGTCTCCATTTGATGATAGGTATCAAAACAATTACGAAGAACACTTTGCAGAACCATATGGTGAAGGTTGCTCTAAAGCTATTTCTTCAGAAGTAGAGGTGCCTCCCTTTATGGAAAAATTCCAATTTTTAGTTGATGATTATAGTTCTAAAGATTGTTCTCTTCATCAAAAGTATGTAAATACTTGCACCCTTAATGTTGATAGTGATAGCTTTGGAGTTACTGATCATAAAGCAGAGAAAAGATTAGTTTCAACTGCTGAAAAGACTAGTGCAGGTTCTATCCAAAATTGTGAAAATGAGCTTATGTTAGAGGAAACATCAGTTTCAGAAGCTAGATATACTAGTACAAGCTCTATCCAAAATTTTGAAAATGATTCTATGTTAGATGCAACTAATAGAAGTACAAGTACTGGTTTTCAAATTCTTGAGAATGTAGAAATTGCTAGAGATTCTAATGCCAGTTCTAGAAAGCTAGAATGCTTGGAGAATCTGGTGTGTAATATCCTTCCAGAAGTTTATATGAATGGCTCAGATGTTGGAGAAAACAATATAATTTCAAACATATTGTCTTTGAATTTTGATTCAGATGATAGTGTATTAAATAGTCCTCACAATTTGGACTTTCTAAAGATAGCTTTCCAATCTCTGTCCCTCAAAGCAACTCTGTTGTTCAAAGCAACAATGAAGTGAATGTTATTTCTCTAAATAAAAGCAGTAGAATGCTTTCAGGAAACCATGTTGAGAATTGTCTACAAAGGTCTCCATTTGATGATAGGTATCAAAACAATTATGAAGAACACTTTGCAGAACCATATGGTGAAGGTTGCTCTAAAGCTATTTCTTCAGAAGCAGAGGTGCCTCCCTTTATGGAAAAATTCCAATTTTTAGTTGATGATTATAGTTCTAAAGATTGTTCTCTTCATCAAAACTATGTAAATAATTGCACCCTTAATGGTGATGGTGACAGCTTTGGAGTTAATGATCATAAAGCAGAGGAAAGATTAGTTTCAACTGCTGAAAAGACTAGTGCAGGTTCTATCCAAAATTGTGAAAATGAGCCTATGTTAGAGGAAAGATCAGTTTCAAAAGCTGGAAATACTAGTACAAGATCTATCCAAAATTTTGAAAATGAGTCTATGTTAGATGCAACCGATAGAAGTACAAGTACTGGTTTTCAAATTCCCGAGAAAGTAGAAATTGCTAGAGATTCTACTGCCAGTTTTGGAAAGCTAGAATGCTTGGAGAATCTGGTGTGTAATATCCTTCCAGAAGTTTATATGAATGGCTCAGATGTTGGAGAAAATAGTATAATTTCAAACATATTGTATTTAAATTTTGATTCAGATGATAGTGTATTAAATAGTCCTCACAATTTAGCAAATTTTCTCCTTGTTGAGACGGATAAATGTAATGGGTTGTCAAAGGAAATATCAAGTTCATGGAAGTCTCAGAATAACAAGTAGTCAAGATTTTTATTTGCAAGGTCAGAAGGTTCTATAGAAATATCAAGCCATTATTCCACTCCCAATTTGGCATCGTCTAGGAAATTGCATAGGGAGTGGGAAAATGGACAAGATGTTTTGGAAAGCACAAATGGACATGAACTATTGAATATTAATGGAATATCTAATAATACTTCTGGCCCAAAGGTGTAAGGATTTCAGAGTACTTCAGAGGGAAGCACATTTTTGGTTCCTTCAGAGGCCAAGGGTGAGTTTTGTCTTCTTTTCTTGTTGGATATTAGTAATTTTCTTTTAATAATTGTGTTTTATCTCTTGCTAATATGGCATTTACAGCTTTTGTTTCCTTTTATCCAACCATTTTATGCCTTTGTATTTTTCCAAGTTTGTTATCTATGGATATAGACTTATTTTTATGGATCTAAATATAAGAGATAACCATTTTCAGATGAGCCTATCTTTTAAGATCTAACACTGCACAAGGGATGTCCCTAAGTTGCACAGGGACATTACCAATGTCGTGTAGGATTGTCAGATTTCCCTTGGCCATCTTGGGGACTTCTTCGCATCACTTTCCAAAATCGGTTCCTAAGAGAAAAGAAATATAAGGCCTTAGCGCTACACTCACTCACCAACACATTACCCCTTACTAAGAGACTATTCAATCTCTAATTCAGCCAAGATTTAGATTTTTTTCTTGAAATTAGCTAGGTTAGACCCTCTCTTACTCTTATTGTCTACTCTGCCCTGCCCCTATCCTCCTATAGAAACATACCCTATGTTATAATGTTGTACTAATGGTAGGTTTTGAACAATTCTTCATGAACCTTGAACTTTGTACTTGTAAATATAACTCCACACCAAAATACGAGACCCAAGTCTTAGTGAGGCTCTTATATTCCATTGAAGAAGCAATGCATCCCATGTGGGGAGTCAGAATGGAAGGCGTAAACATGCCATAGGGCCTAAAGGGATTTGGAACTTAAAACTAATTCATAATTAGATAATCAGGGCAGGGCACTTTCACATTTCACTCAAGCAGGATGGAGACATGCTTTATTACCCTTACGAAGAAATAGTTTCTTGTAGGCAGTTCAAATGGGGAATATGAACCTCTTCATGATTTTTTCTATCCTTTGCTTCATTATAAATCTGCATTTCATGGTCAAGTAAATTCCTTCATTTTGAAAGTCATAAATCTTGATAAGAATATGTCTTTATGCAACTGTGCATTATAAGAACATTGTAGAATACCAGTCCCTCCAACCTTTTCAATAGGTTTAGTCAATCTCAAAAGCTTACTAGAATCTAAATTTTAGTGTAGTCTTATTTTAGGTGACCATACATTCTAAGGAAAGTTTATTTCTTATTAATGGTTATTTCTCTCTGTGAACTTTTGTCCAATCATCATGGAAGCTTAGATCCTGTACATCTCAACACAAAGCTGATATATATTTTGTTATACCTAATAGTTTGAAAGTTTTTCAAGTTTAATTCATGCTTAACTAGTTGTCCTGCCTTTCAAATAACTAGTATCATCACCTAGAAGCCAATTATACAACCCTTTAAAGGTTTCTCTAAAGACACAATGTTGTAGGAGCAGGGTATTTATCTTTATATTTGCAACATGACTCTTTAATTATTGAATCCACTATTAGGTGCCATTATAGCCAAGGAATAATGAATCACAAAGCATAACTCCTCCATACAAAATGGTACCTTTGAAACAGTAAATGATTCAATGCTAAATACTTGCAATACTTGCAATTCCCCAAGTCAAAATACTTGCAATTCTTTGAATTCTAGGTCTAGAGATCATTTTTGCAAGACATTACGGTGCATAGGGAGTCAAGTCTCTAATTTTGCAAATGATAATCGTCGAGTCTCCATTAGCAATACGTTTCTGAATCTGCCTGGCTCTTAGAATGTTTATCACTTGATTTAAAGCTAAAATAGGCTTCACAATAAGAGAAGAAACCTTTTGCAGTTTGATCACAACCATAGACCTGCTTATTATGGAACCTTCTCAAAGAAAAGGTGAATATACTTTGCATAATTTTAAGTTTATTAATTATCAAAGCCATAGGTTGTGTTTTAATTTTGATAGCCCATGATGAGGAACATCTGCAACACCTTGAAGCTCATGAATTCTTAATATTGCAGTAGACAAGAGGGAAAGTTTTGTTTCTGACTCTTTTTTTTCGATGTAGTGATGGCATTGGGCTTTGAAATCCTTTTAGGAAGGACTCTTCTTTGGACTATGAGAATGATAGTGATGAAGAACAGGAAGAGGTACTCATCACTAAATATCTTTGGTAAGAGTATTTGTAGTATTTTTGCTTTAGTGATAGGGAAAATTGTACATATCTCTCAGGGATTAGTTTATCATAAATACTAGTTACTGGTAAGTTGTAATAGTAATAATTATGTAGTTTGTAGATTGATATATATCATAAATTTGTTTGAATATCATCATTGTCAAGCAATAACAACTTCTTAAAGGGTGCTAGCTCAATGGTAGAGCGCCTGCCTAATTATAGGCAGGAAGTTGGTGGTTTGATTCCTCCGTGCCCTATCATAAATTTGTGACTACAAAAACGACTAAATTCACATATATATGACTATTAGTAGCTAACTTCCCATATCTTAGTCGTATTTACCTTAGTCATTAATATGTTAACATCTAGTAGTTTATTTAGTCGTATATTTGGTCATTAATGGTTGCAATCAGTGACTAAATCAGCGACTACATCAATGACTACTAAGTCAAGCTATTAATGACTAGTGAAATACGACTAGCTATAAGATAGTGGAAATTTGCTACTATTAGTCACCGACTCAAAAATAGTCATTTATAGCCTGATTTTAGTCATTAATTTCTCATTTTCTACTAGTGGTAAAATTTTGAAAGGTGTTTGAGAATTATGATGAGCTTAGTAAATTCCTTCAGCTAGTAGATGAATTCTCTGATATGCATATAGATCAGTAAAACCTAAACATGGAAGAATCCCAACAGCTCAAGTTGATTTTGATGTATATGTAACTTCGGAATATATTCTTCTATGTATGTTATATATTGTAACCCGAGGTTTATTCTGGGATGTTTCTATTATGTATTTGAGTCATGTTGACATTCCTTGATGTTCCGATCGGGAGGATTAATTATGTAAACAAGTCTTGTCAAGTCATTGTGTAAGACCCCACAGTTTCGGGGCACTAGGGTTATTATACACTAATTAAGGTGTAGGCTCTAGTAAGTAATTGTTAGTTGGGCTGACATGATTTAGTGCACTTCAAGTGAATGGAAGGATATAAATAGAGAGTGAGAGTCTCTCTATTTATCACTTGTACATCACATCACTCACTCACTCAAGTGTGGCGCATTAGTGAGGAAGGAAATACTGGGACTAGACAGAAGAAGAAGACTACTGCTATTGGGAGTGCATCTTACTATTTTGGGGTCTTACATCTTGTGGTGATTCTATCTTTGAGGAAGTTGCAGGGTTTTCTCCATTTATGGTTTCCCCGATCAAAAACATTGTGTTCATTGTCTCTTGTGTTTTGATTACTGTACTTGTTATTCTCTCAGTAAAGATCCTAACATAATGCTAGCTTAAATGTTGAAAAACTAACATGGTATCAGAGCTAACCTGAGAAGAAGACACCGTGCAACTACGGGAACTAGGGCTTCCTAGTTTGTGGATCTTCCTCCATAGATTTTCAGCAAAAGTAAGATGGAATTACTCTCCTCCCTAGGGCGCATCTTTCTGTCGAAACAGAATTCAATTCTGAGGTTTTTCAGTTTTAGACCTGTCACTGGGGTTGGAAATTAGGGATTTTCACAGAAGAGGAATTTTTTAGTGAGCCCAGGCCTGGATTGATATCCTCCCCAAAATCGAAGTTAGGAACAAATTTGAAGGCATTTGGGTGGACAGAACTCCGGAAAAGCAAAACCCTAGTTGCTCCTGAACTAGCTCTGTAGGATTTTAGCTCAAGTTTCAGATCCGACATCTTGAACCTGGTAAGATCTAAAATCTTTTGTATTTCCATTTGAGGTTCTTATTCAAAGATGTCTCATCATACCAAGCTTGATGAAAAGCTTGAGGGAGCTGATAACTTCCGAGCTTGGAAGTATAGGATCTCCCTGGTCCTAGAAGAGAATGAATTAGACTCCTACATTCATGAGGAGGTTCCAGTTCCAGAGGGAGATGAGGCAAAGGCCTTACATAAGAAGAAGATGGTTATGGCAAAGAGGATAATTGCTGATTCTATTAAGGATCATCCCATCCCACAGGTGTCCTCTCTCAAGACACCTAAAGCTATGTTTGATGCCCTAACCAAATTGTTTGAAGGAAAGTACATCAATTGGAAGATGACCCTGAGGAACCAACTGAAGAATGTGAAGATTCCGAATGCAGAAACTATCCAGTCATACTTCACAAGGGTTTCTCAAATCAAGGAACAATTAGAAGCCGTTGATGAAGAAGTGGAAAATGCAGAGATTGTCATAACTACTTTGAATGGCCTCCCTAGGACATGGGATGCTTTCATCCAAGGAATTTGTGCGAGAAAGAAGTTGGTCAAGTTCAGCAGACTATGGGAAGAGTGCTCTTAAGAAGAAGCTCGGATAGCAGCTCGAGAAGAGAAGATGGGAAGTGAAGACCAAACTCTTACGGTTCGCTCCAAGTCTCACTCCAAGTCAAGCAAAAGGAGACCTCATGGCTCTAGAGGTAAGTGCTCTCACAAAGATAATACTAGAAGGGATGTATCTAGGATCATATGCTATACTTGTGATGAAGCAGGACACTATGCAAGGAATTTCCCTAACAAACAGAAGATAGTGAATAAGAGCAACAAAATAAGACATCATGCTCATGCTGCAGAGGATGATGAACCATCCAGAAAGAGATCCAGATATGAAAGTGAAGATTCTTCAAGTGAGGATGAATATGTTCTAATATCAGCTCTCACAGGTAACATTACTCATGGAAGTGATGATTGGATTATAGACAGTGGGGATTCCAAACATATGACGGGATTCAAGGAATCTTTTGCAAGACTGTCAGAACATGAATCACCTCACAAGGTGAAACTAGGAGATGACTACCAATATCCAATAAAGGTAGTGGGGAATCTTCATACAAGCTAGAATTCGGTAAGTCTCTAACAATGAAAGAAGTATTGTTTGTACCAGGACTCAAGAAGAATCTTCTCTCCATTTCAACATTGGATGCAAAAGGAATGCGGGTGGAATTCATAGATGGTCAAGTCATCATGTGGCCAAAAGGAAAGACTATCGATGATGCGGTAGTGATTGGAGAACAAGAATGAGGCTTGTACAAATTGAAGGGTCATCCAGAACAAGCCTTGATCCATGACACAGTAGAGCCAAATGAGCTTTGGCATAGAATACTTGCACATGTGCATTACAGAGCACTACCTATTGCAAGTAAAGCTGTCGAAGGTCTTCCAGAAATTCAAGCAAAACATGATGGGGTCTGCAAAGGATGTGCGAAAGGAAAGAATATGAAGAAGACATTTCCAAGTAGCGAAAGCAAAGCCAAAAGAATTCTAGAAATCATCCACTCCGATGTATGCGGTACTATGTCATCAAACTCACTTAGCGGGTATGCATACTATGTTTATTTTATTGATGATTTTTCTAGAAAGACATGGATTTATTTTATGAAGAGAAAAGATGAAGTATTCAGCAAGTTCAAGGAATTCAAAGCCTTAATCGAGAACCATACTGAAAAGAAGATCAAGACCATTTGTTCAGATAATGGTGGAGAATTCACTTCGAATGAATTCAAGGAGCTATGCAAAGAATCAGGGATTAAGAGGGAGTTGTCCACTCCTTATAATCCACAACAGAATGGTGTTGCAGAACAAAAGAACATAACTATCATGGAAGCTGCAAGAGCTATGCTTCATGATCAAGATCTACCTATGCATCTTTGGGCTGAAGCTGCCAGAACAATGGTGTATGTAAAGAACCATACTTCATATAGAGTACTTAAGAACAAGACTCCTGAAGAAGTCTTCTTCGGCAAGAAACCAGAAGTCAGCCATCTCAGAATATTCGGCTGTCCCGTGTACATACATATTCCAAAAGAGAAGAGAACAAAATTGGATCCTTCAGGAAGGAAGGGCATATTTGTGGGATACTCTGAAAACTCGAAGGCTTACAGAATCTACTTTCTAGGATACAATAAGATTGACATCAGTAGGGATGTGACATTTGATGAAGGCACAACTTACAACAAATCCAGAAAGAGACCTGCTGAAGAACCTGAAGAAGCGGAAGCAGAAGTACCCAGAAGCCATGATACAATCATGGACAAAGAAGCTCAAGAAGAAGATCGAGAGTTCGAGGAACCACAAATACCTGTAGATCCACCTTTGGAGAAGAATCCTCATAAGAGGAAACCAGCTTGGGTATGTGAACTTATCCAAGGTGCGGAAAGATACGGAGCTCCAGAAGAGAATCTCAAAGAAAGAAAGAGAACCAGATCAAATTCCGGGTATGTATCTTTACTATGTGATTTTATTGATAAAGAACCTTCCAGTTATGAAGAAGCGGTAGATCAAAAAGAATGGAAGGATGATATGATCGAAGAATATCAATCGATCATGAAGAATGATGTTTGGGATGTTGTCCCAAGACCAAAAGGGAAGTCAGTTGTCACTTCCAAATGGATCTACAAGATCAAGCATGCTACAGATGGTAGCATTGAAAAGTATAAGGCAAGATTTGTAGCTCGAGGATTCTCTTAGAAAGAGGAAGTAGACTATGAAGAGACCTTTGCACCTGTAGCCAGATACACTTCCATCAGATCAGTACTTGCTCTGTCTGCAATGACGAAGTGGAAGATACACCAAATGGATGTCAAGACTACCTTCTTGAATGATGTAGTAGAAGAGGAAGTGTATGTAGAACAACCACTCGGTTTTGAGACACATGACAGAGAGTCTCATGTATGCAGATTGAATAAAGCCCTGTATGGTTTGAAACAGGCACCCAGGACCTGGTACGGCAGGATTGACAGCTTTCGATCCAGTTTGGGCTTTACCAAGAGTAAAGCAGATTCCAACCTTTACTACAAGGTTGAAGATGGCAACCTAGTGATACTCCTACTATATGTAGATGATCTATTTGTGACAAGTACAGATGGGTTGATTGCTGATATGAAGAGAAAGCTTGCTGTTGAGTTCGAAATGAAGGACTTGGGGATGATGCATTACTTTCTAGGTATGGAGGTGTGGCAGAGTACAGATGGGATCTTCCTTGGACAAGGGAAGTATGTAGTAGAGATCCTGAAGAGGTTTGGGATGATGGACTGCAAGGATTTGGCTACACCTATGGAATCGAACCTGAAGCTATTGAGTGATGCTTCATCAGAGTCAGTTCATGCCACGATGTATCCTCAGATGATTGGGTCATTGATGTACCTGACGAACACGAGACAAGACATTTGCTTTGCTGTGAACACCTTGAGCCAGTACTTGACAGATCCGAGAAGTGTTCACTTGACAGCTGCAAAGCATATTCTGAGGTACCTGAAGGGTACAATTTATTATGGGCTCAAGTATGATGCGAATCAAAAGATTAACCTGGAGGGTTATGTTGATTCAGATTGGGCAGGAAGTGCCATCGACAGGAAGAGTACTTTAGGGTGTTGCTTTAGTATGGGATCAGGTGTGATCTCTTGGTTTAGTAGGAAGCAATCCTGTGTGGCACTGAGTATAGCTGAAGCAGAGTATGTCGCAGCTTGTTCAACTAGTTGTGAGGTAGTATGGCTGCGGAAGCTACTGTCTGATATATTTGATCTCCAGTTGGATGCTACTTGTATACATTGTGACAACCAGAGTTGCGTGAAGTTGTCAGAGAATCCAGTGTTCCATGACAAGTCAAAGCATATCGAGATCAAGTATCACTATATCAGGGATATGGTGTAGAGAGGAGCAGTGAAGCTCCTGTATGTTGCGATGGAGGAATAGATAGCTGATGTGTTGATGAATCCACTAGGCAGAATGAAGTTCGAGTACTTTAGAGAGAGACTTGGTGTTCTCCAGATCGAGGATTCCTCCCAGAGAAAGTGATGAGACCCATAGCTATTCTGACATGGTCAGAGGATTTGGTTCCTTCCATGGTCAGATGTAAGGGCTGAGCCATTCTGTCATGGTGAGAGGATTCATTTCCTTCCATGTCAGATATGAGTGCTGAGATTCATAGCCATTCTGACGAGCAGGTCAGATGTAAGGGCTGAACCATTCTGTTCATGGCTAAAGGATTAGGTTCCTCCCATGTCAGATGTGAGTCTTGGCCATTTTGTCGAGTAGGACAGATGTAAGGGAAATTGCCACTCTCTGGGAGAGTGGAGGTGCCTGGTCAGTTACCAGGTAGCTCAGTCTGGGACCGGGGGCCTTTCTGGCGAGGGTGGAGGATTTGGTTCCTTCCAGGTCAGATGTGAGTGCATGCCATTCTGTCATGGTGAGAGTATTAAGTTCCTTCCATGGCCGATGTAAGTGCGGGCCATTCTATCATGGTGAGAGGATTAAGTTCCTTCCATGGCCGATGTAAGTGCGGGCCATTTCGTCATGGTGAGAGGATTAAGTTCCTTCCATGGCCAATGTAAATGTGGGCCATTCTTTCATGGTGAGAGGATTAAGTTCCTTCCATGTCAGATGTAAGTGCAGGCCATTCTATCTTGGTGAGAGGATTCAGTTCCTTCCATGATAGATGTGAGTGCGGGGCCTTTCTGATGTGATTGTAGTTTACTACATGATCATATGTGTTAGAATATAATCCATCGGGATTATATATTGTAAATAAATAAAGAAATCTGAATAGTTAGGAAGCCAAAAAGGCTGGGCGAAAGGTGAAACACAACCGTCACATGTAATGTATAAATGAATGCATTAGCAATGGAATAATATAGAATCGGGAGTTATACCTATCAGTGGTATCAGAGCTTGGCTTCCTTCCATAACTCCTGGCTGTGGCTGCATTGCATGCCTGCCATTCTGCCTGCGTTATCAGACCTTGGCCGTAACTCTTGCCTGCCTGTTTCCAGTCTGCCTTTCAATAGAGCGATACCTTCCTGTATGATTTTTTTTTATCCTGGCAGTCTGTTTGCCAGACCTCCATTTACCTATCAGTCTGCTGCCCCATCAGTCTACCTCTTTATGCATTTTTATTATAGCCTCGGCGCCAATAATTTTGTGTGTCCCTCTTGTAAACCCTAATTTTATGTAGCTTATCATGGATGGAGTTTTCTCTTGTGACCTATGCGTACACTGCTCACTGTTTTACATTTTATCTCTCTCGGAGTTTGTCGGTGTATACAAGTATACACAGAGAATAGGAATTGCACATTAGAAATTTAGTCACAGTTCCTTCCGGTAAGCTCAGTATAAATAATGGGCGCCAGTCTAAGAATTTTTTCCTGTTGTTCAGCATATGGGCGCGGCCTAGTTGTAATCAGATTATCCAATGCTTGAATTGCTTTGAGTTTTGACAGCTCGTCCATGTGATTTAAGGACTACATAGACTTCCATTGGTATCGGTCGCAATTCGTCTTGAAAGATAGTCTGGATTCGTTGATACAAGAGAGGGTACAAATCGTCTAAAAGTACATCTCTATAGTTTTGAAGCACAATACGAGACCAACCACTTCGACCTGATTCCAAGTCGGCGTGTGTAACTGCATCTGGGAGCCTCACGTTTGCTCCATGTTCTGCAAGGCGTCGTTTGAAAGCTAGGATGAACTTTTTGAGGATAACCTTCTCTGCAACTGCGTGAAGCAGTGCATAGAGCCTGTTGAAGACTGCGTTGAACGCTATAATAGCGTGGAGGTAAACCATTTTTTGAAATGGACCGTGACTGCATAATATATTGACTGATATATATTGAAGATGGCGCGGTCTGTGGGAACCCTAATTTTCTGAGTGAACCCTAATTTTCTTGCTGAAGACTGGTGTGTTTGACATTGTATGTGCTGCGTGAGTCTGAATGATTTTGAAGACTGCAAGTATTGCTGCGACTTGAAGACTGATCTTTGCTGAAGACTGCATGCATGCTGCGTTGGAGATAGTTGCCTGCGTTGGTTAAGCTAGCTGCATGTTTTGAAGCTGATGCGTTTTGGAATACAAAAACCCTAATCTCTACCCTAGCTATTTGCGTGGAAGTTTAACTGGCAATTTTGTGAATGTTTTTCATATGCAGTAAAAGAGGTGATACGGCTGATGTATGAGCCTGAGCTTATTGTATGAGCTGCGATTTCCATGTGAAGATTGTTGCTGCGATCTCAAGAGTTCCAGACAATTGCTGCTGCTAATCACTTGATTTTGCAGAAGCATATAGTTTGGTGCTTGATTTTTTGTGCACTTATATCCTTTGCACACTAATATATTAGCTTCTGGTGCATCCACGCATAACATATTCTGTAGAGTATATATTGTATAAAAAGGAATACTGCTGTGTATTTGAAGCTCATATATTTTGGATATTGAAGAAGCTTGTGTATGCTCACCTGAAACTTGCATTGTATTCGCCTTGGCAGAGACTGTAGACCTGCAAGGTTATTGTTTTTCTATTTCTCTTTGTAAATTACACTAACAGTTGTAAAAGATGCAATCTATAGCATCTGCAGTTGGTGTCACTCTCTCTGGAAAAGAGAGAGGCAGAGGAAGAAGAAATTTCAAAGGCAGAGGGGGCAGAAACAACTCCAGCAAAAGATCAAATCTGCAGTGCAAGTGTTGTGAAAAGACTGGGCACACATCAGATCAGTGTTGGGATTCGTGGGACTCCATCAAAGACAAGCATAACCAGAAGAAAGATGACAGTAAAAATGAAGATGCTAGTAAATCTTTTGATTCTGCTCATTGTATTGTTGCACATTGTAATCTTGGAATTAATGAAATGACTTCACTTTCATCTTACAAAGATTGTTGGCTGCTTGATACTGGTGCAACATCACACATGACATTTAGAAAAGACTGTTTTGAAGAACTTAATGAAACAATAGATGGCATAGTGTACTTTGCAAATAAGTCAAGTATTAAACCAAAGGGAATGGGCACCATTCGACTGAAGATGCCTGGATTCCCTGATTTCTTGTTGAAGAATGTTATTTATCTTCCAGAGTTGCAGAGAAGCCTACTGTCCTTGGTGGATATACGACAACAAGGCCATTCCATCCACATGTTCGATGGAATCGTTGAAATAAAAAATTCCTCTGACAACCAAGTCATCATGACTGGATACGAAGATGGGAAGCTGCTGAAGCTAAAGGGTTCATCTGCAAGAGTTCAAAACTATGCCTACCTCTCTTAGCATGGAGAAGGTAATTTGTCATCTAGTTCATTGTGGCATGCAAGATTTGGTCATCTAAATTATAACAGTCTTCGTTTGTTGAGAAAGAATGGTGTATTTGGTTTTCCCACCATTCCCAAAGAGAAGAAAAAATGTGATGCATGTATATTAGGGAAACATAGTAAGCTGCCATTCCATGAATCTAATTTCAAAGCAAGTAGGAAATTAGAACTAGTGCATTTTGATTTATGTGGCCCAATGCCAACTCCTTCTGCAAATGGGAATAAGTATTTTATGACATTTGTTGATGACTACTCAAGAATGTGTTGGATTTACTATTTAAAGACAAAATCAGAAGCATTTCAAACATTCAAAGACATTCATGCATTGATTGAAACCAAGCACAATAAAAAATTGGTACACTTCGTACTGATAATGGGAAAGAATACACTTCAAATGCTTTTGAAGATTATCTTCGCCAACATGGAATTGCACAT